>BPLS01000657.1:71154-89749 GCA_019656275.1 Rhododendron kiyosumense
CTCTCTCTCTCTCTCTCTCTCTCTCTCTCTCTCTCTCTCTCTCTCTCCATTTTAAAAACCAGAATCAGAACAAGAAGAGGGACTCCCAATATCTCAAAGAGAAGCCTGGAGGAACGAACTCTACTAAGTAGCTCGTGGCCATGGTTACAAAAATAAACTCGTACGCATTGAAAAACTGATTCGGTTCCTCAAATTGGGCTGGCTTCTGCCAAGTTACAATGCCGTCCTGACTTTTTGAGGGCCTAAAGCGAAAAATATAGATGAAACCCATTTTTGTTGGACTAGTCGGTATCAAAGTAGAAGGGCCCCAAAGATTCGTAAATTTTTGAAGGTCTAAAACAGCCGCACCTCAAACTGTAGCTCAACGCCGACTTTGCCAAGTTGATTGAGATGTTCTTTATGGTCTCACAAGTCGAGCACATTTGATTGTGATTTTGATGAAAAATCAACTCTTATGTTATCAACTAAGGATTGAAGGAAGTTTTCTCCCATAATGCAAATAGTAATCTACTTCTATGAAGTGAAAAAATTAGTACCATCTTGGAAATTTATCTATCCTTCGACTTTAGGCCCTCTTTTTACCTAATTAAGGGGATTTAACAAGCAAAAACAAGAAGAAGAAAACAAAGCATGCGAAAAGAAATTAAGATGATACGAAAGGATATGGTCGGTCTTGGTTATCTTCTTAGACTAGAGGAACATAATTCTTTTTTTAGAAATAAGCTCTAATCGGATAAGAGATTTAGATGGGTAAATAGTCTCTCTCCAATAATTTCTGGTAGAATACTGACCGTCCAGAGTTTATCCTAATACTTCTTGAACAAGCACCTAAATTAGTCTTGTGAATCCCCTCTTAGACTACTGGTATATATAGCATTTAGTTCATCATTTATTGCCTGATTTTTCGGAATTTCTGAATTATTGCCGGATTTTTTGAGATTTCGCAGATCCGTTGGCGATCCTGCGACGAGAGTGCAATCCGATGGTGATTCTCTATCCATCCACCTCCATGAGCGAAGTACTGGGTCCAACATCAGCGTTATTTTGTTTGGTTGTTTTAGTTGTACTTCATCAGCTTTAATTTTTTGAGACCATTTTTTTATTAAAAAATATAGTTAAAAAATTAAGTGCTCCAATTTTTAATCCGTTTGAACGGGTGTGAAGATCTTATTATTTTGATCATATTATTCTAAAGAGACATAATCAAATTTTGTTTTAGGACTCTCATAATCACGTTTCTGCTCCATATGATTGCAAATTGGTTGGTTGAATTTTGTTTTTAAATCAAACGGCGCCGTTTCTGGGCCTGGGTAAGCACTACTGCACTCCTCCGGGCAGCAGAGGCCCCTGGTCCCCGTTTCTGGGCCTGGGTAGGCGCTACTGCGCCCCTCTGGGCAGCAGAGGCCCCAGGTCCCCTGAAGAACGGACCTCAGGTGGTTCTTGTTGAAAAAGGGGTAGACTTGTAATTTGCACGGTATGTTTGGTTTCAAAACCAACATATTGAAGTAACCATTGGTTTTTTTTTCCCAGGGGGTGGTGGCCAGTTGGTCAAGGCTTACTCCTATTGGATTCGGGTGAGCCAAAAGGCCTCAAGTTCGAATTGCATGTGAAAACGACACTTTTTCGAATTTGGTCCCTCTAGGCAACCCGTCTTTGACCCGCTAGCCCTTGGTAGAGTGTAGAATTTACTATGGCTCTTTAGTCCCTTCCGAGGACCGCCATATGTGTAGAGTCCTTATGATCATGACCAGAAGAGGGTTGTTATGCCCAACCACCCTCTCAATGTCACAACTGACAATTTGGAAAGGGAATCTCTATATTAAAAAGAACACTACGCAACTGTTGAATTGACATCAACTTTATCTTGGCGACTTGGCCAATCAAAACAAAAATGTATAAGTGTTGGATGCGCTGCACCTCAGATTATCAAATGGATCAACGCTAGCTATTACGTGAACGTCAATACAATTTCGTAAAATCTTCTCTTTCCTTGCCCGTTCAACATCGTAATGATTGAGGCAATTATTTTTTATCTCCCGGTTTGAAAACTAAGAGAAACAAAATAACTACGGTAAAATGTTCATTTAAATTTACTCTTCAATACAAAACTAACACTTCAGAAGAGAAATCTCTGTACTAAAAGAACCATATGTAACTGTTGAATGGGCTGGCATCAACCTTAGCCATGCAACCAAAACAAACTTTACACAATTTTGTCAACGATTTGATGCCATATACACATTAGATTATCAAATAGATCAACGTCACTGTGTGAAATAATCAACACACGAGATTTTAAAAAATGCGATAGGAGTCCAACGTCATTGTGTGAAATGATCAACACACTGTGTGAAATGATCAACACAGGAGATTTTAAAAAATGCGATAGGGATACAACGTCACTGTGTGAAATGATCAACACACGAGATTTTTAAAAAATATGAGAACGAGAAAGTATAAAATGGGTAGAGATTAATGTGTGTTGAAGAGAGAGAAGGTGATCTAACATTTACAACCTTAATATAAAAATGTGATCGGACGCATTATTGAGTCCGGCCCGTTTCTATGATAATAATCGTGGAATTTGTTTAGATTCAATTTTTAGGAATTAGGATTTCATGCAAAAATTCAACTCAGTCAGATATCGAAGAGTGTTCAATTTCAATTATTCTAAAAAAATTAGATCAAAAACACTTACAAATATCCATTTGAGTTGAATTTCTACATGATCTTTCAGTAAATGAATTTGAACAAAATAAACAATTCTGGTCATCGGAGATATAGGCGAATACAAACACACCATCGGAAAGGATAAACAGAAACAAGGGTGAATAAATATTCCCTCACCAGCTCTAAAAACTCAATAAGTTGATCTAGAATCACACCCAAAATATACACAAATACATAAACACTCACGTAAAATGTGTGAAATCACACGAGTTGTAGCATGTGTGGGCCCTACACATTTACTGTTGGCTCAAGCTTGTGCGCGCAAGTACTGAAAGCGTGATTACTATGCACGATTCTCTCGTGTTCTTGGCTGCAACGAATTACTTGTGGCCGCTAGTAATTACTCCGGGCCGCTAATTATTGAAAGCGTTATTACTATGGGCGATTCTCTTGTGTTTTATACGTCTCTATCCCGCAACGAATTACACATGGCCGCTACGAACTACCCTTGGCCGCTTTTAATTACTCCTGCCGCTAATTATTGAAATCGTGTATGCCAAACACGCCTCCGTCGGAAACTTAAATAAATGCGCGTCGTCTACCGTCTGCTGGCTCGCGCGCGTACAGAGGCCGACTTCTCAATTAAAAAAAAAAAACCTCGTACCCCTCTCTCTCCATCTATAAGTGCACACAGCACATAGAGAGAGAGAGAGAGAGAGAGAGAGAGTTGACAATGGAACGGAAGGAAGAAGAGAAGGAGAGGGTGGACGGAGGAGTGGTGGTGGTGAAGCCCAAGCCCAACAAAGGGATCACTTCGATAGCGATCGATTGGTTGGAGAAGCTGATAGTGAAGCTTATGTACGATTCTTCTTCTAGTCAGCCTCGTCAATCCCTCTCCGGTAACTTCGCTCCCGTCCCCGAGACTCCTCCTTGCAAGGACCTCCCCGTCAAGGGCTACATACCGGTTAGTATACAATATACTTACAATCATATGATGAAATTTGAATGGTGCTGTTTGTATTTTTATTGTGTAATTGAAGAATGTGCTACCTCCGTCGCAAATTAATTGTCCAGTCCGGAACTTAAAAAGTAATTCATCTTTGTCGAAAAATTCAAACTTTTTGCAGGTAGTTATGTTGGAAATTGTCCCACATCGGTCGATTATCACCTCGAAAACAAAAATACCAGTCTGAGCAGCTTCTCTACTCATAACCAATTGGTTTTGAGGCAGATGCTTTAACAAGTTACTAAATGTCAATGGGTTCTTTTGATTTATAAGAAAAAGTTTGAATTTTTCATGATAAAAATGCATTTTTTCTAAGTTCTCGTTTTGCCGTCCAGACAATCGCTTTTGGGACGGAGTGAGTACTTGTTTAGCTAATTGCACTTGCACTTGTTCGCATGCAGAGTGATCTGAGTATGAATTTTGTTGAGGTACTTGCTAATGAGTTTTTTTGAATTTTGCTCAACTTCAGTTGTTGGCAAGTTGATTTTTGTTAAGGTTCTATTTAACAATTATTGTGCCTCACAAGTTTGACAACCACATACAATCAAAATATCTCTTATTTGGACGAATCCTCTCCAGTCTCCATTTGTGAACCCTTCCAAAGCCCACAACAATGATCGGAATGGTCCACTTTGCAGAGCTCGTCAAGCAAATTATCTGTGTAACAATGTAAGAAACAAAAGCAATCAAACATTGATAGCTCCACGAACAAAATAGAAATACCAGAACGGTTCATTTCCAGAGTATGTCATGCAGATCATCCATGTAAAAAAGTAGCATGATCCAACATTGATAGCTCTATGAACCAAAGAGAAGTATCGGAACCACTCATTTGAAGGGCTTGTCAAGTGGATCATCCATTCGAAAACTAGCGCAATCAAACATCGACAGCTCCATGAACAAAACTAGTCTTGCCTCATTCAGAAGCCTATCGCCAACCCAGTCTCCATTGCTACCATATAGCGACCTGTATTTTTTATTCTCTTGGGAGATGTAATGAAAACTGGAATTTTTTCTTCTTTTGGTGCTTTAAACTTTACTTTTCAGTTAACGTTGAGAGCCTCCATGCCAATCATCGGATGTTCATTTTGATTAAATTCCTGTCACAGGACATGAATTCTAATCTTTACACAAGTGACATAGTAATTGCATGATGTGTTTTATATAGAAATTTATCTCTATGGTGTAACAAGTGACAAAAGAAAAATCTGTGGCGCAGGAGTGCCTGAATGGTGAGTTTGTCAGAGTTGGTCCAAATCCGAAGTTTGCTCCGGTGGCTGGATATCACTGGTACATCTTCTTCTTTTGCCCAACTTGTTCCATATAAGTGTTAATTGCTCCATTTTGAGAAAATGTACTCAATTCCTCGTGCTTTAGAGGGAAGTTAGAAGCCTTTTCTATCTTCTTCTCCATTCTCGCTTGGTGCCATATCTGAAGCCTACTTGAACATGAGCTTGTTTTTGGTTTGGGGTTAGATTTCGAGTTAATATCAATGATGAGATGTGCGCTTACCTTCTTTTGTTGCTCACTTTGCAGGTTTGATGGAGATGGGTGCGTGTCTTTCTGTTCCCTCACTCCTCTTAAAGTCTCTGTGGTTCATTTCCAGTTCTTTTTGGAGGAATTCTACGATTTGAAATACAGCAGCCCTTTTGTTTCCAGCAAAGATGGCTTCAATGTATCTATGACTAATGTAACTATAAGACTTTTAGTAGCTCAAATGACAAGTTCAAGTCCATTGGTTTCCGGTGTCAGTAGGTTTAGGTGTTGTCAGGCTTATCCAAAGTTGTAGGCTTGTAGCATGGGAAATATGGAAGCCCGTGGGGATCACTGAACCATGGGGGACTACAAGAATGTTATAAAGATCGGTCTCCTCTCTGTTGCTGAAGCTCAAAGCAATTTTCCTATTTTCCTCTTTCTTTCTATGCTGTTGTCCACTTTTTACTTTCTGCAGTGGCATCAATGGTTCTGTTCTTGCCTGCTAACCTTGAGGTTGTGGTTTCAAACTAGAGGCATATGCTTTCTACACATAATGTCAAAATGTACTAAATCTTCCCCTGCCTATTATTCCAATTGGTGGGGAATTAATTGGGTGTAATTTTTTTTTTCTATGCTACTGTTCTTGTTTAGTAAAGTACCACTCAGGCAACTGACCGAGAAACGAAATATATCATAATCTGTCATAGTGTTTTGAAGGTGTCCAAGGGTTGAATGGTGAACTGTTGTTTATACAGGATGATTCATGGTTTGCGCATCAAGGACGGCAAAGCAACTTATGTTTCCCGTTACATAAAGACATCGCGTCTTAAACAAGAAGAGTTTTTGGGAGGAGCAAAATTTATGAAGGTATACTGTTTAACTGCATAAATGCCTGAAGTCTTTCCGTTACTTGTGCTTGTTTTTTAAGTTCAATGTGAGCCCGATATTCTTCAATATTATCAAAAGATAGCCAAACACTAGAATCTATTTCTTAGACGAAAAGGTACTAAAGTTGGTAATTCGAAATAAAAAAATACCCAGTTCTGTGTGCTATGAGTAGTAATTTGTATGTTCATTTTATCCCAAATCCAATCTAAGACTGCTAACTAGTGCTTAAGTATGTAGTAATATGTGCATGGCATGTTTTGTTTGATTGTTCTAGCAGTCAAATTAAGGCTTTCATCTACATCAATTGTTGGGGCCCGAGGAGGATTGGGGAGGTAGGAAGCTAACTTAATGAGAATAGCTTAGAGATATCAACCATAACGGCATAACCTCATTTCTATTCTCTTGTACAATGTAGGAACCCTAGTTTGTCTCGTTCCTTTTCTTCTTCATAGCTTCCCAAAGTTTTAGCTTCATTTGCATGTCTGTTGTCCATCTCAGTTCTCACCCTTCACACATAAGGCCTGAATGTTTTGTTTTCTGAAGAATAGATGTAGAAAAGAGGATAAACCATATACCGCAGGCATCTTCTTTCTGGATCCATTTATGGTGTTTTTGTAACCTTGTATGCAGATTGGTGACCTCAAGGGGCTTTTTGGTTTGCTTATGTCTAACATGCAAATGCTGAGAGGAAAGCTGAAAGTATTGGATCTTTCATATGGAGATGGAACTGGTAGGTTAATTTAGCCATTTCCTCTGATATCCTGTGGATTGTACTTGTTTGACTAGTCAATTCTCGTGCAATAGCAGCAACAACTGAACTGTTATGGTTCCAGATGACTGCTAAATTCTAAGGTCTTCTTTTGAGCTTTCGTGTGAGAAGTCCAAAATCAACTAATTCTTTTCACATTCTGCCAGCCAACACAGCTCTCGTATATCATGATGGCAAGCTCTTGGCTCTTCAAGAGGCAGATAAACCATGTGAGCCAATCTCCTACCTCAGTTTTACTTGAAAACAAATTATGATTTTACGTTTCTTTGGGTACCTAATTGTACAAGGAAATATTGGTTACGTGAAATTGGTCTTTCTTTGATATATTTGAATTGAATTTATATACTCTGCATGCAGCTTGAATTTGAGGTACTTGATGGTCTATGCGAGATAAAACTGGAAAAACTGAGAATTTATTGTCAAGTGACTCCATGTTTTCCGGACATAAGGCAGACCTGAAATGTTATGAACACTGTATTGTGCAGATGTCGTTAAAGTCCTGGAAGATGGAGACCTACAAACACTTGGCATGTTTGATTATGACAAGAGATTGGCACATTCTTTCACTGCTCATCCGAAAGTTGACCCATTCACTGGTGAAACCTGTCTACCCCAAACAAACTGTCATCAAGTGCGATTCACATTACTCCCTTTTGATTTTTGGAATCCTTGCATGCAGGTGAGATGTTTACATTTGGCTATTCAACCACACCACCGTACATTACCTACAGAGTAATTTCGAAGGATGGTTTCATGCAAGATCCTGTGCCAATAACAATATCAGAACCTATCATGATGCATGACTTTGCCATTACTGAGAATTATGCGATTATCATGGATCTTCCAATGTACTTCCAACCAAAGGTATGGTTATTTTCAATCTTTATGTGGTATAATATTCTTCATATGGTAAAACACCAACTGACTTTTTTCGTTTTGAACATTTGATGTGATTGAAATTCATATATACTGTCATACTGATCTTGGTGCTTTGCAACAACTTACTTATACTTCTTCTGTTTTCTTTCATCTACTTGTTTTGGTGAGTTTTATGGTTCACAGCCATTGTAACATATGCCTTGTACAGAAACAAGAAAACAAAGCCTATATGGTATGTGTTTTTTCACAAGATCGCAATCTGTATATCCGTAGGTTCTGTACCCTACTGGATGCCAGCCAGCATCATCACTTATGGGGGATGATTTCCCATAATTCTCGTTATTGGTTCTTCTAAAAACTTCCGTGGTTGAATGCTTCTGCTCATCATTAGTTTATAACATTCAAATGAAGTACTTGCCCTATGACTGGTTGTCCACATATTTTACTTTTAGTAAATTGGTATTATTCTTAAAAGGGGTTAAACACATGGTTTAAAAGTATTTATGGATGATGCTTGGAATTTTTGTAAGTTCTCATTTAACCAGGATGTGGACTGTAGAGGATGTCATTTGGTAGAAGGAATAGCTGTAAGGCTCATTTTGGAAGTTCAATGGAGCTAAGTTGTGATTTTAATTCGTACAAGTGGTATTTGAAGATAAAGAGGTCAGGGATCGGGGTTCTAAAGGTCGCACAAGAGTCAAATTTTCAATTGGCGTAGCTTTGAAGTGTCTGATTGACTTGTAGAGGGAGGGATGAGTGTGGACCTACGAAGCACTGTCACACATAGGAGTTTATGTATCCGTGCCGGACACACCAGGGAGACGCGATGCTCAGGGGACACGCCAAGATAAGTATGGGACATGCTTAAGACATGGGGGACTCGCCGGGGACACACGTGGGTACACAGGGTGGCTTTTCTAAAATTTGAAAGCTTTTCCGGGAGTAAATATTTAGAACTTCAAAGGCATTGCTCAAAAAGTGTGATATAAATCATGTGTATGTATAGAGGCATACATCGGTATTTTGCATTCGATGGGAGCCCTAACCTAACTATTTAGTGGTTATAAATTATAATGTAGTTATGCTTAACTAAAACAAAATATAGTGTCTCTCGTCGTGTTTGTATCCCCATTTTTTGAGAATTGTTGTGTCCTGTGTTCGTATCCATCTGCATCCTTGCTACGAACGTGTAGATTGTTAAATTGAAACACTAAACATGTCAAATCACTTGGTTGTTAGAAGGAAAATAGGAAGAGGGAAGGATAAAAACCACCCATTCTTGGGTTACCCATTCATCTCTATTATAAAACAGAAGGGTGTGGGGACAAGTTGTTAGAACGGCTTAGATTCATTTGATCCAAAAGCTGTTGTGCATCCTCCCACTTTCCAGTTAAGTGCCCATGGTTTTTACCTAAATTACACAACTGCCATCCCCTTCCAATAGGAATGCGTAGTGCCGTAGGCACGGGCTAGCACTAGTACTGAATATGGCGTCTATAATACTTTCTAGGCATTCATGCTGGTAGGTTTCAGAGTGTAAATTTACCAGCTAAAGTAAAAGCAATCTGATATCGCCCTTTTCCTAGACTTGTTAAATTGAATTTTATAAACCTAACTTTTATGGAGACAGTTTTTTTTGTCCTTTAGTACCTATGGGATTACTTAGGGCTTTCTTACTAGACTAAAATGTCCGTATAGCTGGAATTCTGCCAGCGCTGACCAAGCGAGGAATTTATTCTAGCTACAATATCCAGATCGCTCCACCACGCCCACTAAATTTAGAAGATCCAGTCCAGCTACCACTAGTTTCTGTATCTACAATGAAAGAAAAGACTAAAACAACACGTAGCACCTTAAGAATGGTTTTACATTTTTTATGATTATTAACAACATGCGATAAGTACAAAATATAGCATCTTCAATATAACTAGGTAATCTCCTGAAATACTTGCTGATGTAATGACTTACATCATCTTAATTATTGACAAGTTTTAGAAGAATAATGTTCTACGGATCCAAGTTGCAGATGATTCACCACATGATGTCGTTTTAGTCAGCTAGAAAATTACTTCAAGGGTTCATGATTAATGCTTGGCACAAAGCCACATTGAAAGCCTTGTCTTATGCTCGCTTTCATATTTTACAGGTGGGAAAGAAAATGAATATTTTGGAAGTTTTATTTTCCGGCCTAATTCTTCTTCTGATGTGGTTGAGGTTGCACCTTTCCAGATAATGTGTTATTTATCTTGGAAGCATTTCTCCTCATATTGTTAGGAAATTATGTGAATGATTACTGTTTACGAGGAAAACATTGATTTCCGAGAGTAGTAATACCAGAGTATGTCTCTCACATGGGTGTTGCTAATGGTTGCAAAATAGGAGTTAGGTTTGGTTGATAGGAATCATAGAATCATCAGCTGCTTTATTATTTCTATATATATTGTGGAGTTGATCATGAGATAGCATGCTCTACTTGGTCATGAAAGTTTGATTTTGCAGGAAATGGTGAAGGATAACAAACTGATCTTCACATTTGATGCAACTAAAAAATCTCGCTTTGGCATCCTTCCAAGGTATGCGAAGGATGAGCTCTTAATCAAATGGTTCGAGCTTCCTAATTGCTTTATATTCCATAATGGTGAGCCCCATTGCTTCTTTTTTTTTTTTTTTTTCTGGCTGAAATCTAAAAGCAAACTTCCATGATTTGTACCATTTTGTGTTCATTGGTTGGTTAATTAACATTTCTGCAGCTTCCCAAGTGTTAGACAGTAAACCTATGTGTCAATAAATATTCTCTGTTTTTTTTATCTAGGTTATACAACATTAGTTGTTTGACGGATAGCTCCAATACACAGTTCCTCCAAGTAACCATAGGCGGTTTGCCTTTAGATAAATAAGAGTCAGTAATGTCTCCCCCTTCCTTCTCTCCCTTTTGCTCATGTCTACGTACTCTTATATGATGTGACACACTCTCTTTGAGATTCAAACCTATGACTAAAATAGTGTATTATGTTTGCTGAAACTCATGTGGCACTCAGAGAGTCACAGCATGACAGCATCCTAATTCTGATCAAATTCTTTTCAACCTTAATTTTTTTGTTTATTTGTGCGTAAGCTGGTAGTACTTGAACAGCATATTTTTCTGTTTCATAGTAATTTATATTGGATCTGCTAGTTCGGGCGGTCTTTTACTGGGTAAAAAAGCAAGAAAAAAAAAATCCAAAATCCAAAAGCTTTTCCATATGAGGTTTTTGTTTGGGCGCTTGCTTGTACGTATCTTTCTTTACTTTTTTAGGAGAGTTTATTTGCTTTATTGATTCCTGTGGAATGCTCGAGATTGTATTGTTTCGTCCTGACTTTTTCAGTGGAATATATTTCCAATGTCAGCCAATTCATGGGAGGAAGGGGATGAAGTTGTTTTGATCACTTGTCGCATTCAGAATCCGAATATAGATTTGGTTAGTGGGGAGGTCGAAGAAAACCTTGAGACAGGTGAACTGTAAGACTCTGTGCCTGGCCCCAAGAATAGATTCTCTATTTTGCCCATACGAGGTCAATGAAAATATACTTGTATAGTTGTTCCTGAATGGAGGTTTTTCCAGGTATGAGATGAGATTTAACATGAAAACTGGTCTGGCGTCGCAGAAGAAGCTCTCAGTATCTAGAGTAGATTTTCCAAGAGTGAACGAGAGCTACACTGGAAGGTATGTGGATGGTGATTTTGCAAGTAGGAGATTTGGAGTTAAATCTTGGAACATCATGTTAAGTGATTCATGTGAAAAAGCATTCTGTATTCTCTCTGTTGTTTGCATCATCTGACATTTGAGAATGCGTTTCTTGTTTTCCTCACTTGTACTGTTAGTTTCTTGGAATCCACTTCAATTTCATGATTTTCTAGAGTACTAGTTTGAACCTCTTCGTGTTAGAAACGTTTCTTTGACTACACTTCGCACTAATTATCTCATGCAAATGTAGGAAACAGCAATTTGTATATGGAACCATGCTGGACAGCATCACAAGGGTCACTGGAATTATCAAATTTGATTTGCATGCCGAACCTGAGTCTGGAAAAACGACGCTTGAAGTTGGAGGAAATGTTCAAGGCATTTTTGACCTAGGACCAGGTAGATTTGGTTCAGAGGCTATTTTTGTCCCTCGCAAGCTTGGTAATTGTTCTGAAGAAGATGATGGCTACTTGATATTCTTTGTACATGATGAGGCTAGTGGGTATGTATTCCTTTCTCATACCATCATATACCATATTTATACTCGTCTATTTATTTATCTGTGTTCAACCACTACTTTGTGAACAGATGTCAGAGTTTGGTTGGCGCAGTGTCAAAAAGCCCTTATTTTTAAACTGTAGAATATACTAGCTAATCCCCTAAACAACATTAGTTGCCTTCGTAGAGCTGTCGACGACTGTCATAGATTATGCACATCACACATCTATGGAGGTATCAACTAGCAAGCATAGATTAGTAGGCTTTCGCAGTATCCAAAACTAGTTTAGAAGATTGCTAGATTGAACTGTAGTCTGAGAATGCCTCTTGTATTCCTACCGAATACAAAGAAAGGGATAGAGACAACTCCAACTTGTAACCTTCATAATTCTTCTTGGAAGCACAAGATAAATCTATTTTTGCAGACTGCTGAGTCCTTGTTCTCCAAACCATAGGTTTGTGAACGTCACCGCCCCCGTAAAATGTAAAACCATAGGTTTGTGAACGTCACCGCCCCCGCAAAATGTAGATCTTGGTTTGTGTTTTCTTTTTTTCTTGCTAGAGAGAATGCCATCTTAAATTCAGAGAGAAGTTTAAGAATGCCTCTTGCATACTATTGAATACAAAGAAAGGGATGGCATCATGGCCTACATCAAGATAAATAATGTAATAAACAAAACCTTGGTTCTGGAGATATAGCAGCAGTAGTTTTTAACGGAGAAACAGCCCTACAGCCAGGCCACTAAATGGACCCGAGCAGTAGTAGTTTTGTTATATATTTTGCCTCAAACCTTAGTTTTGGAGCCCAATCGCCTTGATTAGTTAAATAGAATCTGAGAATATTCTGTTTTATATGTCCAGAAAATCAGCAGTAAATGTAATCGATGCGAAGACAATGTCAGCTGATCCTATTGCAGTGGTTGAATTACCAAATAGAGTTCCTTACGGATTCCACGCCCTTTTTGTTACAGAGGTCAGTATTTTCTCTGTAGTGTAGTGTCTTGAATAATCTGATCACAAAAACAAAAACAAAAAACTCTTGAATAAGATTTCAAGTTCACCTGGGTCTCGAGTTCAACCCTTCTCCTTCCCCTTAAAGTTGTATATTAAATTGATATTCTTGCCTGTACGCACGCGCGCACACACACACACACACAAAATTACAGTGAATAAGTACCATCATGGCCATACTGAGGTTACGAATTGTTGAGCTATTACGTAATGCTAAGAAAGCATTGAATTGTTAACAAACGCAATGTAAACCACTGCAGTCATTTTACATATGGTTCTACATTATTTTCGCTGTTTTCCTCTGTGTGATGCTCAGTAAATTCAATTCATTATGTTTCACACAGGAGCAACTTCAAGAACAAGCAAAACTATGAGCGTTTGAAGTGGCGTAATGTAATCAATGGGATGAACTCGTTCGTCAAAAAAAGGAGTGACGTGATTCTGCAAATGGTTGAAGTACAGTTCCAAAGGCAGTGGGAGACTTTTATGTATGTGAAGTAAGGCACTCTTGATCGGCCAGTATCGTATCTAAACAACATAAGTATTGTATATGATGTTCACCATTAAAGTAGGAAAGTGATTTTGGCACTTTATATTTAGCCATTGACACTCTACTTTCTGTCTTTACTCCATGTGAAATTACCAAATTACATTTAATTTTGTTAGTATTCATCCATTTTAAAGGGTATTGTTGTAATTTTAAGTAAAAAAACAAAAAAAGTAGAGTGTCAATTGTTAAAAGTGAAGTGTCAAAAAAAATAAAAAATTTCCTTTAAAGTATTGTATATGATTTGTGAAAATATTACTACAAGACAGCATTCTTCTTTGGCAATGCTACTTTGATACGTTTGCTGTAATGAATGTTTAGATCATGTTGTACTTTCCGTAGTCTCTGTCTTGGCTTCCATTTTGCTGTAGGTTTGTAACGTTTGTTGACAATTTGTCTGGTGCTCCCGAGGAAAATCCAGCCTCCGGGAGCCCAACTCCATTTCGGCTTATTTGGCAGACGGATATGTTTTGGAAGGGAGAAGGAAATATAACACAACTGTGCTAAGACCACCGCATTTGGTTCAATGCATGGGCCACCACATATTGTGTGGAACCCATTCCGCCAACGGATATCAGCAGATATATTTTTTGAATTTATAGAGATATCCTTTGAAACTGATTTTTTTATTTATGGATTTTATTTTTTTTTGATATTTTTATGGAATCCATTATGATATGCGGTGATCTTAAACTCTCTAAATGAGTAATACGAACGAGATAAAGAGGCGGATATGATTGAGAGGGAGATTAAAAATTACTCGGTTTGTTTTGTACTAATTGATATGAGGGGTGGATAAAACATAATTGTGCGCACTTTCCTATTTTGCCCCCAAACCATTGGGTATCCCTCCAGCCAAAAATTCTTCACAGCTGGTCAATCCAGAATGTATAGCTGTATATGGATGAATAACAACCGAGAATGTCATTTTAACGAAGGTTCCGTGAATAGTTGTTTTCCGAGATGAATCGGGTGCTTCCGTTTCGATTTTAAACGGTCCAAATTTTATTGAAATGACGGCCGAAATTGTGCACCTCTGTAGGTGTCTTATTCACGGCTCCTCCATGATTAGACAATCTCATAACAACCACTAGAAAATGAAGTACAACAAACAAAAAAAATTGCTATTACTCGTTAGCGAACAAAGCATCTCAACTGCCAATAAGTTTCCAGTAACAAGAACTTCTACCCTCGAAATTAATTTCTAAGAAAAGAGATTTGGATTATTTGGGTTCTTTGTGTTCCTTGTCTATGAATCCGAAATTTGCTCGCATCACGCGATCCCTGTATCAATTGCTTCACAAATTTTACAGGGAAACACAAATATAGAGTGAAATAGAAATAGAACACAGACAGAGAGTACATCAAACGAAGAGTCGACCTCACAGCCCTAACCTCGATCTCCGCCGGAATCCAAAAACCTGGCCACCGGAAAATCCTGAAGTCGACGACGGTGACGAGAAGTCAGAACCCTGTTCTGCTTCTCCTCTCTCCCTCTCTCTCTCTCTCTCTCTCTCCCTCCCTCCCCCCGTGCAAGAGAAGAGGGGAGAAAAACTGGTGGGGCCAGAGGGTTATTTTGGTAGAGTGGGAGCCGGATTATAATTTGGAGGGGTGTGTCCAAAATAATCCGACTACAGAGGGATATACATATCCTGGCCAAATTATACCCGGATTGCAAAATCAAAACAAACACCGGATATACACAACTCGGATATATATTCGGCATCTTCTTATATCCTCTGCTTTAAAAAATCAAATTTAAAACTTATTTTTTCTATTTCTTGAAATGCAGAATATTTTATCACTTTATGGCTCGTTTAGATGATGTTTTGAAAATTTTTGAGTTTGATTTTTGGGTAATGAGTGGAGAGAAAAAATAGGGTAATGATTAGAGATAGGAGTAATGAGTTAAGAGAGATAGAAAGAGAAATGAGAATAATGATTGGAGAGAGGAAAGAGAAATGAGATTAGTAATTAGAGGTAGGGATATGGTCGATCTTGGTTATCTTCTTGGATTAGAGATCAATTTAAGAAGCAAAACAAGGAGAAGAAAACAAAACATGCGAAAGACGATACAAAAAGATATGGTCGATCTTGGTTATCTTCTTGGATTAGAGGAACGTAATCTCTGACGTTTCTTCTTTAGAAATAAGCTCTCCGACGTTTCTTCTTTAGAAATTAGCTCTAATCGGATCAGTGATTTACCAAAAATTCGATGGATAAACAATCTCTCTCCAAGAATTTCTGGTAGAGCACTGACCGTCCAGAGGTTATCCTAATACTTCTCGAGCGAGAACACTAACGAGTCTTGCAAATCCCTTTCTTAGACTACCGGTATATATAGCATTTTCAAGACAGAATGGTTGAATTACAATAGAGAGATGGAAACAAAAATCATTTATGGTTTGCAGATGATATCTTTGACTCTTTATTAGCCTGATTTTGAGATTTGATTTGCACGGCACAGGCACGTGAAGAAAACAAAGCATGCGAAAAGAAAGACAATATGAAAGGATATGGTCGATTTTGGTTATCTTCTTAGATTAGAGGAACATAATCTCTGCATTCCTTCTTTAGAAATAAGCTCTAATCGAATCAATGATTTACCAAAAACTCAATGGATAAACAGTCTCTGTCCAAGAATTTTTGGTAGAGCACTGACCGTCTAGAGCTTATCCTAATACTTCTTAAGCAAGAACCCTAATGCTTCTTGCAAATCCCTTTCTTAGACTACCTGTATATATAGCATTTTCGAGACAAAATGGTTGAATAACAATAGAGAGATGGAAACAAAAATCATTCATGGTTTGCAGTTGATATCTTTGACTCTTTATTAGCCTATTTTTTAGATTTAATTTGCACTGCACAGACACGTTTAGCTTTGACACAACACGACATGATATGGACCGGTACAGCATGACACGAACACTAAAGTGGGCCGGACTAGGCCATCGTTTTGGAGCCCATGGCACAACATGAGCACGAGCACGTTGAAGCATGGGTAGGGCTGTAAACGAATCGAATCGAGCTGAACCCTGTTAAGTTCGGCTTAGGTTCGTTAAGGTATGAGTTCGGCTCGAGTTCGATTCGAGCCTAAACAACTTGGCTCAAGTTCGGCTCGTTAAATTTTTTCAAGGCTCGGATTCGGCTCGGTTGGGTTCGTTAAGGTACTAGTCTGGCTCGAGTTCGGCTCGGGGTCGATTCAAACTTGAACATCTTGGATCAAGTTTGGCTCGTTAAACTCAAATGAATCAAGCCGAGCCGAATCTAAGCTCGAATTGAGCTCGTCAAGACTCAGGTTTGGTTCGGCTTAGCTCATTAAACTCAAGCGAACCTAAACTCTTTCATTGACTGTATAGAATTTGGGAGAAAAATAAGTATTGAATTATATATACAACCTTAAAATTTTTTACATTTACAAATAGACCCCTACTAAATTATTAATTAAATTTAAGTATAGGTTCGCGAACCTAACCAAGCCGAATACTGTTAGGCTCAGGTTCGGCTCATTTACGGAATGAGCCTAGAATTGAGGTTCAGGTTCAGTTCGTTTAGTAGACGAATCAAACTCGAACGAGCTCTTGCCGAACCGAGCCTCGAACAGTTCGCAAATAGCTCAGTTCATTTACAGCCCAAAGCATGGATATGGCACGAAGCATGGTACAGACACAAGGGCACAATACAAACATGATTTTTTATTTTTCAAAAAGTACTAGTAAGAAACATCCAAAAAAAGAAGAAAAAATTGTGCCAATTGTAAATTACTAAATTGTATACCATATAAAAGCTAAACGGAGTAGTCTATTACATGCTTCTCACACATGACACATTCAACAAAAACAACAGCGATCTCCTTTCAATAATGTGTTAATTTTAATTTTAATTTTAATTTTAATTGTAATTATTTGTCATTTCACCATTTGCTTCCTTTATTTCCCAGAGAGTGCTTTTAAAGTGATGACCCAAACGTATGGTTCCTTGTTCCTTCAAGAATTTTTGGTATAGCACTGACCTTCTAAAATTTATCCTAATACTTCTCAGCGAAAACCCTAATAAGTCTTGCGAATCCCTTTCTTAGACTAGCAGTATATATAGTATTTTCAATAGAGAACGGTTGAATTACATTAAGGAGATAGAAACAAAAATCATACTCCCTTCGTCACTTTTTAAGTGTCCAGCTTTATAATTCTAACTTATTAAAAAGACATCATCATTATACCTTTCACATCAACTTTTACCTCTACTTTCTCTCCACACCCTCTATGAAAACATAATTATTACATTTTTACTCACTAACTTTTCAAAATGAAATATACTTTTAGGGTCAAAATGAAAAATTCATCAACTTTTACCCACTAACTTTACAAAATGGACACCTATTACGGAACAATCTAAAATAGAATACGGAACTTTAAAAAAGGGCCGGAGGGAGTACATGATTTGCATTCAATGTCATATGTAATATGGTTTGCAATTGATATCTTTGACTCTTTATTAGCCTGATTTTGAGATTTGATTTGCTTTAATTGTATGATAAGTGATTCCAAGATTGCTCCTTACTTTTTCTAGGTTCTTCTAAAGGTGTTGAATGGGCCGGGCTGACACGAGCACAACACAGACACAGCACGTTTAGCTTTGGTATGATATGGTATGGGTCAGCACAGCATGGCACGAACACTAAGGTGGGTTGGGCTGGGCCATCGTTTTGGAGCGCTCAGGCCATCATTTTTGGAGCACGGGGCATGGCACAGACACGTTGAAGCACGGGTACAACACAAAGCACGGTACAGGCACGAATATTGTTCGTTTTGGGATCTCAAAATCTCTAGGCACGATTTTCGATAAAAATTTTCTATTTCTCTCTATTTTTACTCTCAAAACCCAAACTAAATAGGACTTTTACTAGATAAAGGCGCAACATGCTCACACATCGTGCTCATTGAGAATGCATTTGTATTGTGTGAACACAATTAAAACACCTGACAACTCCATTGCATTTCGGCCCTCTTCTCACCACTCTCTCTCTCTCTCTCTAAATCCGTATTCTGATTCTAATAGAGATTTGATTTTGATCTCTCTCTCTCTCTCTCTCTCTCTCTCTCTCTCTCTCTCTCTCTCTCTCTCTC
>BPLS01000657.1:89759-173006 GCA_019656275.1 Rhododendron kiyosumense
CCTCTGCATGTAGTTGGAATTAATTGCGTTCACACAGCACAATTTGGTTCCTCTTGTATGTGAGTGGTTGTGGATGACGTTGTTGGATAGTTGGATTGTACCTAAAAAGCCCCTACACATCCGGACAAAACTCACACATTCATAGGACACCCGTGCATTTTCGAGACCATTCCCTCTTCTCCCCACGTACTCCTCTCTCTCTCTCTCTCTCTCTCTCTCTCTCTCTCTCTCTCTCTCTCTCACAAAATCCAAATTCTGATTCTGATTCCTTCCTTCCGCACTTTGCTCTCTCTCTCTCTCTCTCTCTCTCTCTCTCTCTCTCTCTCTCTCTCTCTCATGCATGTGATCGGAATTAATTGTATTCACACTACACAATTGGGTTCTCACCTGTCTAATTGATTGTGTTTCTTATTCTGATTACTTCCTATTAATTGTGTTCACACTACACAAATGTGTTGTAACGAAAAAACCCTACACATCTTGACAAAACTCAAACATTCATCTAAAAACATGAAAAGTCTGATAAGGTCAAAATGGTAATTCCGGAATACAACAAAATTACTCAATAAACCCTTAACCCTCCACCAATGACAAATCAGTACTACAGGCTAGAGGAAGACGGGCATTCTCCGGAGAACATGGCCAAAATGGCTCATCAATGCTTACATGCGCCGATAGGCTCAACGCACCTTTAAGGCAAGGGTAAGGATTTGATAACTCAGATTGTCCCGAGCCGGCTTATACGCACCTCGACTAGTTTCTCTCACCATCCAGTAGTTATGAATTCGACCTCTTATTGAACGATTGCCTTGTGCATTGTCTGGGTCAAAATATCCAGACACCTGGCTCCCATACACAAGGGAAAAAGAGAAGGCTTCAGAGAGAGAGCGAGAGAGAGAGGATATTCATAGACACCATGACAGCCTCCTCTTGACACAATCAAAGCTTCGTTATCATCTGGATTACAGCAGTACTTGAAGCCTGCACTTTGAGCCAACTACACTGAAAATTATTGCCTGCTCTTGGCGACATGCCTTAACAATCCAAGAAATTGATGCGAACCATACGAATTCAAGGGTAGACCTCAGACGATCATGTGGCTGGGTGGCTCCCAGGCTGGTGAGGCATTTCCCCTCAAGAGAGTAACTTCTTGAACAGAAGATCTTATTCTCTAATCTTCCTAAAAGCAAAGATTGGCATGGTGGGTGAATCTCTCTTACCAGTTGCGATGCCCATGGCGGGTCCGATGCTAGGAAACCACAACCCTGAGGGCTTGTTTGGTTCACATTGCTTATCTACTTTCTGCTTAAAAATACGCAACAAGCTTTTTTGGCACCTGCTGGAGTTACTTGTTGATTATCAACGCAAAAACCACTGTAATAAGCCAAGTATTTTTGTTCTGCGTTTCAATAAGAGAGTAATAAGCAACCAAACCGGCCTCAAAGCAAAAACGAGGAGCATTAGTTCGTGATACAAGAGAATAACAAAAGCCCCTAGATATGCACAACAACAAGATCAAATCAACAATTCTTGTGGACCAAAGCTCTCTCCCAAAAGACACAGGACAAAGATAAAGCTCAAGACACAACTGCTTCCGCGGAAGCTAAAATGAAGGCCTTCGAAATACTGATAGAGATTGCTTTAACGGAGAGAGAACACGCAAGAAAGTTTAGACGATTTCTGCAGCCCTCTAAAATATGGTCATTACACACTCAGTACATAAAATTAACAAACCTAATTAGGAGATCTCAAAATCCTCTACAAAGAAATGAAGGACAAGTTTATATAATCACAACAAATCAACCCCCAAAAGCCGTTCTGTATCCACTTCACCACCCTCATTACCGAGATTGTGCTTCCTTTTTATCACGTTTTCCACAAGAAGGTCACACAGCATGCCATTTCCCCAATTTTACCATTTGCTTCCTTCATTTCCCAGAAAATGCTTTCAAAGTGATGACCCAAATGTACGGTTCCTTCAACCATTTAACGTTGGACTTTGACAACTATAGATCATGAAGGCAATCGGGAATGACAAGCACTTTCTTTTGCACCAAGAAGCTGTCATGAGTTGAGTACGCAATATGCACCCACATGAATATCACCACAGTTTACAAACTTCAACACTTGATGCAAGTTGTCCAACTCTTTCCTCAAAAACCAAGGGGCCTCATTCAAACTGCAACTATCTGTGATACCATGACCTCTCAAAACTTTCTAATCTGTAATGCGAAAAAGACATACAAAAATGATTCCACTACTTCCAAAACTACTTGAAAAGAACAATAATAAATCAACACTAGGAAGAAAAGAAATTAAGTGCTTGATTTTTTCCCCACAGAAGTTTGAAAATAACACATTGAAAACCAAGGTATAGGAGGAGGTTAAATACAAAGATATCCCTCAGAAGGCCTAGTATCCACCTGGCATGAAATCATGGTCCCTCTACCTCATGTAGTATAAACTAGCAAAAGGGAGCACCAACTTGTCGCAAGTTTCATGCACAAATTCAGATTACTAAATAGTTCGTCACGGGGATTGAAAAGCACAAGAACAAAGCAGAACTAGCAGCCATAAATAAAAAGGCAGAAAACATTATTGACCGAATGATCGGATCAAATATGAAGGCTCAAGCCTCAAACCAGTACAGTACGAATCCAGAAGGCTTAAAGGCTCAAACTAGTACAGTACCAAATCCAGATATCAAAATTCACAAACTTGGTGTCATAGCCCATAGTACCAAATTTTGGCCAAGGTACCCAAATTGCAAACCATTGAAATTCAGACAACTAATACGATCCCAGTTCCATTACATAGGTTCATTTCGCAAATTCATGAATTTTGATTTGACCAGAAAAACACTCACAACGCATAAAAACGCTGATACCTGATCAGTTGTCTACTTAGGTACCAGGCTACCAGCTCCAGCTGTCCAAACCTCATACAAATTGGTTCTACATTTTAGCACCTCAGCAACAGAAATTGCTCAGAAGGGGAAGCTAGAAATTCTGCATTGATTTAAGCACATACTTATGGATCATGATCACTTTCAGTAGACCAACCAATAATTTGCCCAAACAAACAAATGTACGTCAAAAGTCCTGATAAAGCATCTTTGTAACCCTAAAAGGGACATAACAGATGGAAAACTGTGTTCAGACGGTGCTCAGAATGACCCCAGTGGTGAAAACATGAGGAATGACCCACAACAATGAACTCTTCAAAAACACTAGATACAGTTTCAAGACATCAACAGGTAAATTCCAGCCCTAACACAAATTTCAGATTTGAAAATAAACCTTCAAAATGCATCTCTTGAACCCTTACTCGAATATATACCAAATTGCGGCTAACCCTTTTCTTGACTCAAATCAAGGAGACCTATTGTTTATACAAAATTTGCAACGGCTAGATTTCGCTGTGGCGGTGGTGAGTGTGGCGGCGGTGTTAGATCTGGGTTATACGAAAATCTGGTCGGACACCAGCTAGATAAAGAAAAAAGAAAAACCTTGAAAATTTCTCGTCTCGTGTTTCGTAGTAGTTACAAGAAACCCAACCGGCGAGCGAGCGAGAGAGAGAGAGAGAGAGAGAGAGAGACTTTTTTAGGCCATCAGGGTTTTAGGCCAACCGTTGGTCGTTCTGGGTTGAGAACATAAACCTCAACCAAAAGGTTTAGGCGCTGTTTGGAAGTCAGGGAAAGAAAGGGAAAAGGAAAGAAAATAGTGAAGAGGAAAGGAAGCGGGAAATATGGAGAGAAATTGGGAGGAAAGTTGAATTAGAATTTTAAATTTTTCCTCTTCTTTTTAAAAAACCTAACAAGGGTGGGGAAAGTTAAAAATTTTCCACCCCTTTTCACATCTTTCCACAACTTCAAAGGGTTTGTTTAGTGTCTTTCGTCTTCTTTCTTTCTTTTTTTAATAAGTAGGTAGTATAAAAAATGTTGGGATTAGAGATGTTATAACCACACATGAAAGAGCAAGTGAACCAGTATCGCACATTGAAGGAGCCGAGTTCATAGGGCGTATTTTTGAAGGGTTATCCGTCGCCACAACCCATCAAAGTGTAAGTTGAATATATAATGCCCAATACATAGCATCTCATTCACAAGGACTACAACTCGCAAGCGGGATTCCAACTCACAACCTTGTGTTTGGGTTAGTTAACTTATTTACGTTAAAACTACTCCCATGGAAGATGTAAGGATAATTGAACACTTTTTTGACTTGATAATTGTTTGTTTTCTTAAACTCTTGTGTTCCTTAGATTAATTTTTTTTTTTTTTTTCTAAATATCTCCAAATTCATACGCAACTAGTAATAAGTTCTGAAATGTTACGAAAATAGCACCACGTTTGGTTGATCAGGTCAACAGTACAAAATTGTATGATCAGGTACTACACAATTGTATGATCAGGTTATCAGTACAATCCCGATCCTAGAAATTGTTATACCACACAGGAAAGAAGCGAGATTGACGAATCATATCTTGCCTTGTATGTGTGACCGAAATCGCAGACAAAAACCAGTGACCTAGAGCGAGGAGAGGCGCGAAATTGTTCTATCTAAAACTGTTCCATCCAAAGGTGCTCCTGCCACATTTATGATTCAACGAGGCATACCATCCACGAACCAAGCAGACTCTTGCCAAGTACATAGAGAATAAAAATTACTGAAGAAAGCCAACACTTGCGTGGAGCCCAATTAAAGCCGGAGCAAAGCGCCATACAGTCAATTCTTGCTTCAAACAAAAAGGGTCTCCACACATTTCAAACACACTCAGATTGTTTGAATGTTAAAAGATGTCAAATTCACACTACTATTGTTACACAGCTTCATTTACAAACGGGCCGAGTTTTGGAAAAGAGAACGCATGCGATATCTCTTCCCTCGATTCACCCCTTTCTGAAACACTAAGTAACCAAAGCCAAGAATGATTTGCCTGAGGAGAGAGCTCCCCCGTGTTAAGGATGGCGGAAGCCATTACCGTTCATACTGCCATTTGAGGAAGCATGTCCGTTGTGCATGTCTTGAAACGTGTGCCCCCTTGAATTTCCACTAGAGTTCAAGGGCTGGCGGTCGGAGCCCGATGAGTTGGCAGATTGTGTCGAAACGGTTGCGCCAGACATAGGCTCCTTTTCTGATGAAGAATTGGTGCCGTTATCATCTTGTTTCTTCGTGTTAAGGAAACGTCCTCCACAACCCCTTGCCCTTCTCATAGCATGTTGGTGTCGAGATTCATGAAGATACGGCTGAATTGGCAAAGACAACCATCCATTAATTACTCGAGATTTTCCCAATGGAAAATAAAACGTTAATCAGATTGCAACACTTCTCGGGAACAAAATCTCGTAATCATAATTTGTAAGGTTGACAGAAATATAAATCAGAATCAGGTAAAATTCTCCATTTATTTTCCTAGTAGTTTTTAGGTGACGCGGCATAGCAAAACGCAAGCTCACTAAAAGTATCAAACCATGAACTGCAACTCCTACCTTTCTATCTTTTATTACTTTCTTTTCCAACTCCAGCTTAGCTCGTGTTTGCCTTCGCCGCAAAATTCCATGATATTGCTTTGCATTCACGTAAACAGGCTCCTCTTCCATTTCAAGGGGAAGAGGCATTCTAGTCTGCTGGAGACCAAGTAAATGAGGATGAACCTGGGATCATAGGAATAACTGTCAGAAGAATACATTCAGACGTGTCCTTTGAGAACTTGTTTCCTCAGATAAACCTAACTGTAGCATGACCAAGAAGATTATCTAAAAATATAACGACCTTACACACTGCCACATACATGTAATCTTATCTAGTGTTGCTTCCTCTAAGAAAAATGTGAACAACTATTTGTGTAGCATTTTATAATAATTAAAGAACATATAATTAATTGAAATTGTTGGAATAGCTTGATAAACATTGTTGGGCTCCTTTCCTGACAAGTCAAATTGTGTTTGGGACTATAGGTTGATCTAACATGGAACCAAAGCTCCGGTACCTTGAAGTGGAATTAAGTCCCTCTGTCTGCTTTATTCTCCCTTTACATTCTTACTATCTTCTTATACCCATGTATCCATATTTGCATCTCAACATGCGGGACGGGGTCGGAAGTAGGAGGGTATTGGATAGCTTGATGTGAATTCTTGGGCCCATTTCTAACAGCTTAAGCTTTTAGGACAATTTGTGATCAAGACGCCCTCCAAAAAGAAGGCGGCCAAATCACACAGACAACAAGGTGTTGCTAGTTGCTGTTAAAAAATGATTTTGCTGATTAATAAATACTTAATAAGAATATATGCCCATATCCGGAATGTCCATATGCATGCTCCATCTACAACTTTCTAGCTGCAGTGGTACATACATTCCCTAGATAAAGACTAGGTTATGCTAAGGTTTGGAGTTTGAAATTTTGAATGCATGGCACTGTGAAAGAGCGACTTACATACATTATGGTACAAGGAAAGAAAGTAAACACCAAAGGACATCAAAAAAAAGTACAGGGTCCAAAGTTGAAACATGTGGCATCTTTAATAGGGAAGCAGTGACATTACCATAAACTGATATAAAGGACAAAGAGCATATGCAAGTAGACTTACAAGAACGAGATCAAGATAGAGGCAGAGAGAGAAAGAGAGGGAGGGAGACGAAGACCAAGTTGCATTCCTACCTGTGCCCCATATGCCATTAAACCCCCATAATGTGGCTCAGAATATGGATATGAGGTCAACACCTGCGGACGTATAACAAACTAATGTCACCCTCAAGATTTGCATACTCACAACGAAGTATGTAAAACCCCCTCCATTGGTACTCCAACCCTCCAAGTGCCCAAAAGTACAGTTTAATGAGTGATAAAAAGAGAACAACACACACAGAAAGAGAGAGAGAGAGAGAGAGAGAGAGAGGCTCTTACAATCGAGTGACCAACAAGTTCCATTTGGGAGTTTGGTTCAAGATGCTCCCCCATAGCTGGTGGTGTCATAGAAGGAACATGCTTGAGGTGCTGCTGTTCTCGCACACTATGACCATTCAAGCCTAAAAGAAAGATTTTCGTCAGTCAAATGGGTAGAGATGTTTGGCAAGTAAGCTAAAATGTTTTTCCTAATTACTTAATTTTGGCTCCCAGGGAGCTATTTCCAATCGATTCTATCTTTGAGTTTCATTTCTTTCTCATATACACTCAATACATAACGAGGTATGCATCCAATGGGCTCTAAGCGCTATCTTTTGTCATCGCATGACTGTTTATGCATTTCGAGTTTACTAAGCATACCAAACTATATAGCACCACAAGCATAAGTGTAATTACTTTAAAGCTAGAGACAAGGAGAAAGGGGAAGAACCCTATCACAGACACGGTGGTGGCTGTGTGGGGAGAAAGAGAGGTTGTGGTGGTTTTGTGGGGGAGATCAGACGTGGTGGAAGTATTGGGGTGATAGGGGTGGTGGCGAAGAAACACAGACCTGGACACAGATGGAAGCAAATACATCAAACCGACTAAGAAACCAGGTAGTATAAAGAGGAGAATGCCGCACATAGAGGGTACCTATGAGAACCTCTCGAATTCGCAATTTCGAGTAAAAACGATACAAAAATTCATGATTATGTTAATAAAACTCATAGCCAATACCAATATATCAATTACTTGTACTGTCCTTGATGTGTCCATTTACTACCTATTAAAGATTTGTCATCGTCAAATCCAAATGTGCATAAGGATTCATTTTGAACCGTTGGTGACTACACGAAATAGAACCTAAAACTTCAGCTTATGGGAAACTCATCAACAAACCAAAAGAAACTCAGTATTCAAGTCAAGTCCTGAAGTACATTTCAAGCCTATATAAATGAAACTATCATGCACAAATAAAATAGCTAAGAGATTTTCACTCTCGTACCGAAGAAAGGAGCAAATACCAAAGCAGAGAACTAGATTCGGAAGATTTTAGTCTTTTTCACAATGAAAACAACGGGCACATATGAACCACACCTGTTTCCCACCTTCAAAAAAGTTGTACTTCACACTTGACTAATCTTCTCATTTAGCAGTCTATATCAGTAAAACCAAGTGACAACTTGGATAATAATCACAAAAACAAACAATAATTACCAGATTGCTGGGCGGCAGCAGCATGTGATTCTTTATTGCCACCATCACCGTTAGCTTGGGAGGGGATAACTCCCATCGTGGAAGCACCAGTAATGTGTTCCATTGAAGAAGGCATGACATGGTTTCCATTGCCACGCCACCAAGGCTGGGAGTAGGCTGTTGACGCTGATATTATATGTGCTCCATTCTCTTGCTTCCGATCTTCATCTTTGGATTTCGTTGGCATTATTCTCGACTTACTCAGGGAACTAATCAATGTCTCAATCCCCGAGTTTACTGTACCAACCACATTATTGAAGGAGTTGTAAGGCAACAAAACATTGTGAGCTAACACAATGTAATAATAGCCAATACCAAGATCTTTGGATAAACATCAAACATAAACCCATGCAAGCAAAAGGGCTAAATAAAACCCGCAAATTAAAGCTCTATACTGTTAGTTTGGGAGCTCCACGTTTCCAGGGCATGGTCAACTAGGAACTAAGGATTGCCAGTGGGGTATGAAGGGAGCAAGCCAATATTGCACTCAGTCTCATAATCCAACCCAAGAAACCAACCACCAAAAAAAAAACTTTCACTAGGAACAAAAATTGTCCCGGCAAAATTTTACCGAACAACAGCACATTTACAAGGTCACAATTGACCCATTGGTCATGTCTGCTCAAATATATGTGTGCAATACATGTATATGTGTGTGTGTGTGTGTCTATATATATGTGTGTTTGTGTGTGGGGGGATTTATACATACATATGCCAAAAAGAATACACAGAAACTTCTTTCCCTAGATCTCGAAATCATGTCACCATCGTCATCATAACATACAAAAAGATGAAAAATGAAAAAGAAAAAAAAAAAAAAAAAAGGAGACAAGGGAACGAAGAAACACAAGAACAAGCCACAGAAACACAGCCTAATCAACTACAGAAAAAGGAGTTGAAATTGAATAAAAAAATTAGACAAATTTGGAAATATCCAAAACCCACCAGATCACAACCACCTCCCTCATCCTTGGCTATGTACAGAAGTTCAATTCAATTTCATTTTCCAGACATTTTCAATATACTTAACCAGAGTATCCAATTAAGAAAATTTGAATACAACAACATAATCTTACCATAGATAAACCTAACATTCGGTTTCTACAAAAACTAAGGACCATAGAAAGGAGAAAGAAAATGCAAAAATATAGATATGATATATGTATTAGTTATATTGACAGCTCTGTTCTACTAATTCTCAACTACCCAGCAGTGGTTAGGCTAAAATTATAAGTATCAACTTTTCTATTTTTATTCCTACGCTTAACAATTCTATATCTAAATGACCAAACAGAACTCAAAGATATAAACTTCTCAAGAAAACAGCATGGAAACAAGAGAAATCACAACCCAAATCTATATTTTTTCTTGAAAGCAATAAAATGGGTTATGTCGAAGACTTTATCAAGAAGAATTCAGAGCAACAGAAACTTACCTTTTGTGGGGTTGAGAAGAGTGGATAGAACCCTAAAAGCTCTGATTTGATTCTGGATTCAAACCCATGAATCCATTTGGTCTGTGCAGAGAGGTCAGTGGTTGATGAGAGAGAGAAGAAAACAACATATATGGAGAGAGGGAGAGAGAGACATGTGTGCTACTTCTACTAATTTTTATTTATTTATTAATTTATGGAAATTTTCTTTTGTTTTATAGGCCACGCTAATGTCGCTCTCTGTGTCTCTGTTAAGGAGAAATTGAAATAAATTAGCAACTAGAAGTCTTTGTTTAAACAAGGTAAACTAGCAAGCTCAGTCCAAGTGGACTAAAGTAGCCTTGTTTTTTCAGATAATGACATTTGTGTCCTTTTCTTTTTTCTGGAGGAACATTCCTTTGCAATCAAACTTAGACAAAAGGGTCAAGGTTTCAAATGATTAGTGGCTAAGGTTTATCACCCCAAAATCTCCTCCCTCAGAACCACTACCACATAACATCCCAATGTAAATCTTGTACTTATTCATTTAATTAATGCAAATTTTTATATATATGGACATTCAATTTTGCGTTAAAAAATCAATAGAGAACTCATATTAGTATTCTGACATCTACTTTTGAAACAATCGAACTCAAGAACTTAACCCAAGGTATAAGACTAACAAATAATCTGTCACTAGATCAAATGGGTTCGGTGTTTATCTCAGTTCATATGTTACGAACTCGTTTTATTTATTTCTTAGAACTTAAAATATTACATTCTATTAAATAGAGTCGTAACTTGTATAAAACCTAAACATAAGTATGTCCCATAGTAACTAAAATTACATTATTAGTATCTCTGACAAAATATTAAGTATGTTCAATCTTTGTCATAACGATGTTACTTAAAAAATTTTAAATTTTGTCGGCGAGGAGTTAAAATAAAAAAACTAACCAAAAGATCTCTCTTAAAAAGTTTTTTCTTTAAAAAAAATAGGCTTAATTGCAAGAACACCCTCTAAACTATCACTTTTGCCAATTTTACCCCCTTAAGTTTAAATTCGAGCAACTTCACCCTCTCCCCCATTTTTCGTCCAATTCTGTTAGGGATTTGGATGGAAAATTGTAAAATTGGATGGAAAAGTAATTTAACATACCAAAATGCCATTTATACACCCATTATAGACCCCCCCCCCCCCCCCCCCGGCTCTCTCTCTCTCTCTCTCCTCGATTGGGAGATGGGGAGATCGGTTCTAGGGTTTCGGTCTCGATCGACCTCGACCCATGACGATGAGAGCGAGAGAGACAAAGATGAAAAGGTGGCGGGTGTAATCGATCGTTTTTTTCTTCCAAGTATAAACCGTGTGTTTTTTTTTAAAGCTTAGGGGTATGTCGGTCTTTTTATTTCAGTCCGTCCATTTTTTTAACGGAAAATGGGAAGAGGGGGTGAAGTTGCTCGAATTTGGTAGTTAAGGGGGTGAAGTTGCTCAAATTTAAACTTAAGGGGGTGAAGTTACCAAAAAATGATAGTTTAGAAGGTATTCTTGCAATTAAACCAAAAAAATATGTTAGAAGCTACTTCCTCCGTTTCAAAATAAGTGGTCTTTTTGGGATTCTGTGCCATTTTAAAATGCTTATATCTTTCGATTTATAAAATTTTATGTGATTTTGAAAA
Organism: Rhododendron kiyosumense; assembly: GCA_019656275.1. Taxonomy (NCBI): domain Eukaryota; kingdom Viridiplantae; phylum Streptophyta; class Magnoliopsida; order Ericales; family Ericaceae; genus Rhododendron; species Rhododendron kiyosumense. The sequence continues at coordinate 100,990 of BPLS01000657.1, forward strand.
CTTTGTTTAATAAAACTAATTAAAATCTATCAAACGAAACTATTGCATATTTTTTAACACTCATATTGAAAGTTATAAGCAATTGAAAATGTCACGCTTTTCCAATAAGGTCACTCATTTTGGAACGGAGGAAGTAGTTGCACTCAATACGTTTCTATTTCAAGTGCAAAATAGGAAAGATATTTTTTGTAAGTGACTCGTTGAAAGCATTTTTTTTTTTGATTGACTTTATATATCTAACGTCAGGTGTGTTGAAGATTAAAAGACAACAAGATAATACATTTGTCCGTTTGATCGTGAATAACACACTTTTTTTTTTATAAGTAATAACAAAGAGGGGATTCGAATCTGTTATTGAATATTCTCTCATGTGATCCTCTTTAATGATTCGAAATAGAGTTTAATACCGCTTTTGTGACGTAATCACTCCTTTAATAAGCACCAAATATACGATTGTTCTTGATTGACATCATATAGATTATGTCGAGTGTGGAGAATATTAGAAGAAAGCGAAGATGAGACAATTCGCCATATGTTAAAAAGCATTACTATGTAAATGTCACCCAAAAATCAATCAGAGGAAATTTGATTTTGTCTTTGAATATTCTCTTTTATTATCCTCTCTAACGGTTTTTTTTTGGTCATCTTTATACATCAACGGGGTCTAGGGGAGTTAATATGTTAGTTCACATGGGGTCTAGAGGCTATTCATAGCCCTAAACACCGATCGCACCCCCCGTAGAACTCGAACTCACGTCTCTATTGGGGAGGCAGATGAGAATACCAACTTGACAAGTTTGGTTTCTCCCTCTCTAACGATTCAAAATGGAATTTATTAAAGTTACCTTTTTGGTGGCATAACCAATACACTAATAAGCACCGAATATAAACTGAATATTTTCAACAGGTTGTTCGAATTCTGAACGGGGATATACTATGCCCGATTGATGTCGAAGTGATAATCGAAGACATCCGTGGATTGGCGAGACTGTTTGTGAGTTGCTTATTCCGATTTGTGAGAAGATCAGCTAATGTGGTGGCTGATACATTAGCAAGTCATGGTGTGCGAGGTTCTGGTTCCAAGACTTGGGAAGCTAGACCTCCTTCATGGTTATTGTGCTCTTTAGGGCGAGATGATCATCTTATTTGATGTTTTATTTAATTTGGTATCAATATATGGCTGTTATAATTTTGACAAAAAAAAATAAAAAAAATAGCCACATGAAAACATTTTGCTCGAGGAAATTTTTAGTACTCCATACTTTTATTTTATAGTCAAACATGAAACATGATTCGATTACATGTTTATCAATATTCAATTAATTTGAATGAAATTCTCATTCAAATAATTTGCATACCAAAATCTCTGAAATGGCTCGAATCATCAACCAGGATCTGCATCAATTGGTGCTTCGAAGAGAGGGAAATAAAAAGAGGTCACCACAGCCATTAAAACAAACACAAGAGGGCAAATTCGTCACAGGAAAATCTCCTGCCAAGTGCCAGCCGCCTGAGTCCACTATGCGGCTAATCCCACATTGTTAATAGCATTATTGGGCCTTAATTTTAGTCTATCCACAACGTCCATGTTCATGATGATATCACGAGACGGGGCCCACAGCAAGTGCATCCCACGTGCTTCCCCGTGAAATCGACAGCTGGCAGTGGGGAGGAGTTTTAACGGCGGAGAGCCGTTTGGTGACGGCGCCCTGGTGGTGGTTTTTTTTTGTCGGGGTCCGAGGTTGCATAGAAGTAGTGTGCCTTTGGAAGATGGCAAAGGGCTGGAGATGTGTAGCACGTGTGCCGAGGATTTGTGTTTGAGGGGACACGTGAGTTGATGCACGTGTTAACAGCCAACTAATGTCAAAGTTAGTGAGGGGTGGACACGTGGACGGCGACAAAAGGATCGGGGCCTCAAGGGTTTTCAAGTTAGTTTTGTTCTCTTCCCAAGTAAGAGAGTGAACATTAACCTCCTCCCTATTAGTTGAACTGATGTAGATTCCGCCATAAAATTATGTCATGCTTACTAATGCTTATTGCATAGTAAGTATAGCATAGTTTTATGGTGGAATCCCCATCATTTTAACCAATAAGAATGAGGGTAATGCTTACCCTCTTTCAAGGAGAGTGAACAAAGTAATGCTCACCCTAGTTCAAGGAGAGTGAACAAAATTGCTCTCGGGATTTTCACAACTCAGGGGGCGTTTTCAGTACTGAATAAATTTTGAGAAAGAATTTGTTACAATCAAATTGGTTCCAGTGGTGAATAAGCTGTTGAGAAATGTCAAGTTATTTTCGACAGTGAATAAGTTGTAGACGTATATGTGAGTGAAAAAATTGTTGAGAAAGAAGTTTTAATTGACAAGTTGTTAGTTAGTGTGAACAAGAAGATAAAATGCCAAAACTTATTGATTAGTGTGGACAAGATGGTAAAATGACCTACATTTTTTCACTAAAAATTAAACCTCAAAGGACAAGTGATTATTCAATACTCTTGAAGAACCGTTTCACGGACCTTTTTTACTATACCAATATAGAAGACTCATGGAACGCCATGTGACGGTGTTTCAAAGAGCAAATAACAATTTACCTTGTAAGGACCGGCCAAGCTAAGTGTGGAGTAAATTAATTATTTTGAGTAAATGTTTTTATTCGTGTTGTGAAGAAATTTAAAAAAAAAAAAAAGAAGATAAAATTTCACACAAAAAAAAAAGAAGAAGTTTTTTTAACTTAATTTTACCAGGCAAGCGTTGGGACTTAGGAGACAAAACTTCAAAGCACAAGTCCTAACATACGGTGCCCTTCATTCCCCTGTGAACAACTGCATTTAGACATTCTTCATGTTATCATTCTCTTTCTTATAGGGAAATGAGCAAAACCCCACCCACTCTAATAGACCGATATACTCCTTCACAGTACTTTGTTACTTCGCATGTGCCATAAAATACCGCTCGGGTATTAAACAAAGATGAACCAGGCTCAGCTACTCCTGTTTCCCTTTCTAATCAACTTCTCTTTGCGCTTAAAACTTGCGAGCGAATGTCGATCGCTCCTTTGCCTGGCTAAGTTCCGACAACTCTTGTCCAAAGAATGATCTTCCTATTCGGACTTTCTTGATGCAAGGATAGTTTCCAATTTCAATGTCAACTCCAGGTTTTGGGCGGCCCGACTTAACCAGGACTATAAACTGGTCCCGTTGGGCTATCTAGTCAAGCGCATCGCTGAATCTATCATGGACGTTCCCGCAGAAATTCCTTTGATCAATTTGGCCCTTTAACTCCCACGGTCTTTACTTGCCTTTAATCTCCATTTCATTAAAATTACTAGACAAGCAAATATATAGTATAAAATGGTTGACAGTGACTTTATAATAAAACTTATAATGAATTCAACGGTGTATACAGGAGATGTTGAATTCAACAGTGTATTGTAGTCTGGGTTTGAACTCTACCATTCCCAATCTTCTCTCCAGCAGATAATGTTTCAACGAAGTTCTTCATGTACTCACCAAAAACAATGTCAGCCCAACTTAGATTTTGGAAACAGTAAGTTCATTTCTCACAGCCTCTATGTAGAATGATAGTAGCAAACGGAAATGGTGTGGGTACAGGACTGAGATCTTTACCTGCGCGCACAGATCCATTCGGAAGCGTCTCGGAAATCTGTACCCACAGCAGTGGGTACAAATCATCTTTTGCTTATAGTAGAAATAATGATGTTACTATGCTTCAAAATGAGTGGCTCCAATTATCTTTATAGGACCCAAGACGGGTCCAAAACGGATCTGTACACACAGGTGCATTTCCTAAATATGTACCCATAGCATCACTGATGTAAGAACCAAGGGTTAGCCTAGTTTAATGTCCAGCTTCCCAACAATATTCCCCTCACACCGCTTGGAACAAGGAATGCAGAACGTATTATAGCAAGCAATATTTGCTTTACAATTGATAAACTGATGGTTTTGTCTTTGCAATAGTACTAATTGTACAACATTCAAATTTCAGCTCTGAGTATAATTACATTTCACCGTACCAGAAGGATGAAGGCAATTTCAAGTAGGAATGCTTCATTCGGCAAAGAATCAGGGAAACATACCCTCAAGAAACTCGTCAAAGTTTTCTCCTTCGTCACTCTTACGACCACTTGCTGAAGTTGAATCCTGTCTTCCTACAAAAATCACGTAAAATAACTGTAGGTTTATCTGCGAAGATTGAGGATAATGAACATGAGCACAGATTCATGTTTTACATTAACATGAAAACCCTACATAGAGCTTTTTCTTTCTACCCCACAAGATTGGGAAATTTGTATCTATCTCATACCCAATTGCCCCAATTTGCACATGTATGCTTATTTAAGTGAGTGAGTCATGGCGCAGCAAATTGATATACAAGCAATTCCGAGGGCTTGTTTTTAGTTCAGCCCTAGTGCCATACTCATTTGTGTGCCTGTAATTGTTGGTGAACAGGTTATGGCCGACTGGATTATAATTAGAATGACATAGAACTGCTAGCATTTTAAATTCAGCCCCAGTCCTGACAATCAGCCTTTATGGTGTGTGCTTACTTATAATCCTTTCTTTTTTTTATCACCTACTTATATACCACTGTTTTTCAATTAACAGATTTACAGTGAAGAAAGAAGATTAAACTGTAGATAACTAGAAATAGCCTTGTGTGTGCCCACAAGTGGCTGACTAAAAACTGGCTTGGAATTAGAACTGGCTTGGAATTAGACACGGAGAATGGGCCTTGGCAGCTTGACGAGTGTGCTGGCTGAGAAATGCAGTCACAATATGAAAACTCTTTGAGCAGTTAGCGTGTGCGTGTGCCGATAGAACCACTGGCTGCCGCCTGGGTTTGCCAATAGACCTAAAGAATAGAAAACAAAGAGCCCTTGGGATACACCCTAACACATTAAGCTGCATACCCCAATAAAGCGACACAAGTTCAAGCTCCTTAACTACCACGAAAAGAAAAGGAATGGAACACCAAGACAGCACAGTCGTGCCATTGAGATAGTTTTGTAAACATGATGGTTTAAATAGAATCAGTGATTAAACCAAACCTCTTCTTCTCTCTTTGCTCCTCCCATATCCTGTATCAGTGTCATCGCCACTTTCTGACCTTTCCCTGAAAACAAGACACGCATCAGTTCCCAACACAGAAGAAAATCTGGTGCTTGTCTTTCATAAGTAATGATTATAATGAAAGACTCTTCCCCCACCCATACCCCCATCAATTGGGGATTGCATGGGTGCAGTTATCTCTGTTATTCAAATGAAAGACTGCAATAAGAAACACCTCTTTTTTGGGAGCTCTTCCTTCTCTCTTTTCCTCAATTGTTCCTTCTCTTTTCTCTTCTTATAAAGAAGCTTCTCAGCACATCTGTTTGGAACATCATACCAAAAAAAGAAACATAAAATTAAAGCTTATCAAAGGTATGTTTGACAACACTATGCGAAAACAAGAAATCACATGAATGCATGAACAAGAGGGTATACACCTAAACCAGCATATTCAAACTCCTAAATTGCATCATACAGATACGTATCAGGAGAAAGCTTACTAGGTTTACAGAAACATCCAATTTCATATTCGTGTTTAGTCTACATTCTTTAAAATATCAATTCAGTGTTTACTGGTTTAAACACATATGAGTTTGGATGAATTTGCAGCTTTCCCAAGTTGGACTACCACTAAACTCACCTGGTGTATCAGTAGCCGAACAGAACAGTATTCAGAACGGGATACTCAGTACCACATTTGTGTAAATCAAAATCCTCTGAATACAACATCAGATGGGCTTAAATTCTAGGAACAATATTTATCCCGTAAAAATGCTAGTGTGCTGTCATCAACCTCACAAAACCATGTACAGTTCATGTAGTGTGCAGAGTCCAAATACAGAGTGTCATGGTGTGATAAAAATAGGAACAAGAGGGAGGGGTTGGATGGAAAAGAGACCAACAGGGATCACATTTCTTAATATATCACAGCACACAAAACTTGCTCCTACTCTCGACTGTAGCAACTAGTAAGTAGCAACTGAAACCACATAGTATAAGAAAAAAACAAGCAAGATGAAGAAGAAAGAAAGCAATTGAGAAAGAAAGGGATAAACATCCATAAACATGCACCTCTCACAAGTTACTAGTTTCACCAGGGCCTGTTTGTTTTCTCCTGCTTCGAAATATGAAAAATTCACCTGCAATGTGACATACAAATGAGACAAAAAGAAATTAAATTGGGCATGCCCCCACTGTCCTAGTCCACCCAGAAGCTAGATATTGAAGCGAGGTTGCCCTCACACTTATATACTTCACAAGTTCACATTAATTTGGTACCCAAGGAATGTGGGATTTCGCTTCACTCCCTTCCTCACGTGCAAGGTACTCACTCCGCAGGGTAAAGACACACACCCTACCCATCCACGTACTTAGCTCTGATACATGTTACACGGTCCTGGGTAGAACTCAACACCAAAAACTAGCTATTGAAGTGAGGGTGCCCTCACGTTTATATACTTTACATTAATTTGGTATCCAAGCGATGTGGTATTCGCTTCACAGTTAGGCATGCCAGTGTTTTCTTAGCATGGAGAGGAAGTCCTTGGAGGAATCAAGTGTATCTTATTGCTTGTCACGACAGGGGCTAAAGGGATTGGATATTGTAGATGGTTGCGAATTTAAGGAATACTCTACTTGCATGTTTCAAGCTATCCTTCGATCTCACTCATTTACCTACCAGCAGCTGTTCTCTTCGAGTGAACTAACCAATATGACAAAAATACAAAGGTTTCAGTATAGGGAAGGGGGAGCAGAGCACAATTATTCTTGGAGGAGGGTTGGTGGTGGACTGGCGGCGCAGCAGCTACTCGTCAATAGTTGCCTCTCATTCCACTCATGGCGGAAAATGAACTCATCTATTTGTAGTGTCATTGACTCTCGTGACAATTCTTAAAAGGTTGATAAAAACTGTCGAACAGTTGAGAGTTTGTCTTAGGCAATGACAAGGGAGGTAATAGATAGATAGGACTTATGATTTGTTTAGGAATGATAAAAGGAGATAGCTGACATAGCAGAAATTGGATTGAGAAGAAATGAAGAATGAAGATCATTCTACTCGTCAAATTAACAAACAGAAGGGGGAAAAACGAACGGGAATATCATCCTATAGAAAGGGAACTATAGGCTTCAGTGTTTGGGGAATTATGATGGTCAGAAGCATGTTACATGGTCCTCCGTGAAACGCCAACTAAAACATTGGACACACATCAAGCTACCTTTCCAAGTGTCCAGTCTCCGACAATAGTATTTTGTAGATTTAGACGAGTCCTTGTAGCATAGCTCAAAAGGGTGTGATACTGTACCAAGGCAGAGTGGTAACGAGCCAGTTAGTTCCCTTTTTGTTTTCATGGAAGTTTTTCCGATGGAATTCAAGGAGATGGACCTAGATAATAAGTCTAAGGTTGCTATTGGTAATGTTGGGGGATACAAATGGCAATGTCATAAGCCAAAAAAATCTCTGTTTGCGAGTTAGGCACAATTTTGAAGCATTATTAGGCTTGATGGTTTTCTTTAGCTATCATAGATGGCAACGGTGTTGGGTCTGCATTCTGTACTTCTTGTTCAGGATTTTTGCCCCCTCAGCACCTTCTCTAATCCAATTTCTTCTTTCTTGCCAATCCACCACATACAACATACTATCTCAATCAAAAGATAGAAGATTAGAAGATAAGTAGAAAAAGCACTTTCCTCATAACTTGCAAGTCCATCCTTTTCATTACAATGCTTGTTCCCACATACAAACTGTCCTGAAAATAAGGCTAATAATTCAATCCCAATCCTTACTGCCATTACAGCTACCAAATATTCATTAAGAGTATTGAGAGGAGAGTGTTAGTTTACCTTTCCCAGATATAACTTCCTTTTCCACCCTCCACCTCAGGCCAATCTAGAAGAAAGAAAGTTTAGATGAGATTCAAAACAAACAAAAAATCCCCCAAATATGAACGTACTCCATCTTTTCTTGAGAAATCCGTCAAATCACAAAGGTAAACCTCTCACCGACACAGAACGAATTTACAAGGCAATTCTTGTCCAAAAGAGATAACTATTCCATTGGATCTATAAAGAATCTGTAGGCTTGTGATAAAGAGTAGTATAGCCTTCAAAACCTAATTCTTTGTTATGCTATCACTTCACAAAAGGGGGTGCACTATTTTAGTAGCAACAATTTCTGAGATCAGCCACTTTGTGCACATATTGCTAAAGGTTAGGTCTATCTCTGGTCCTCCATCACAATACCCACACCAATGGGGATTATATGGGCATTTTGACTATCAGTAAAATTAGAAGATATTTACCATAGTTCAACCATAGAACAAATAACTTCAAACATTTTTGCGTTGCAATAATCCAATCTAATTAATTGCATCGCATCATTTTTGAACTTTTCTTTCAAGCAAATATTCAGATGTGGAAATCCATGAATATAGGTTGTCACTCTACCACACAATCGTAAGAGCGGATTTTGTAGGCATCACAGAAGGTTGCTAGTAATAGCTGTAAATAGAAAAAGAATGAAATAGAACTCATGCATTGACACATACCTTTCCACTCTTATACTGTGACATATCAGCAATGCAGTATCTTCAATATCATTAAGGTCATGAACAAAAGTCATACTGATTTCACAAATACTCCGTAGCATCAAACTACTTAAGGCTTGAAAGACAAGATGATGCTAGATGTACTTTTTTTTAGAATAGATGAGTAGGATGTGTAGACTCGAACACACACACACACACACAGATATAAGAATGAAAGTAAAGGAAGACATGAGAAGCTAGAGACTCATTGACCCCTTGACAACATGGGGTTTGACCATGACCAACCCCACGACGATGGGGATTATGAGGCAGTCGGAAGTCCGGGGTGGACTTGAGAACAACATTCATGCAGTGCTATGATTACATTGTGCTGCATGGAGCAATGTGAGCCTTTTTTGACAAAGATATAAAGATTTCGAGTTCTGTAAGGGCGGAACTGTCCCTCGTGCTGTGACGATGCATAACAATCCTTGACATGTTTCAAGGGGAATCATGGCGCTTTATTAGACACGCGATGGACTTGAGCAAAAACCTTCGTGCAGTGCTATTACCACAAAGAGCTGCATGGAGCATGACAATGTCACTTGACCTTTTTTGACTAAATACAAGATTATGGAGTTATGGTCAGGCAAAAATTTCTGTGTTCCTGATGCTACACATATGGTCGTTGACATGTGTTAGAACTTGTTCCACATTGGTTTATTATAACCTACAAAACCAATGTATGAGCCTGGGAGGCCTCTCCAGTCTCCACTCCTTGCCAGTTGGTTTTGAGTTGGATACTTTACCATGGTATCAGAGCTAGACTTTCGGGAGGCTTTAGGGAAAGACTATTTTAATTGATTGTCTCATTGTTTATGCCTTAAGTGCACCTTGTTTCTTTATGATTCCTCTGTTATGGAACCTTTGTTGGTAACTCTTTAAGCGCGGGTCAAGGGTTGCACATGCCGGGGAGTGTTAGAGCTTGTCCCACATCAGTTATTATAACCTTTAAAACTAGTATATGAGCTTGGACAGCCTCTCACTCGTTGCCAAATGGTTATGAGTTGGATACAAGAGCAATGGAAGGAGAAAGATAATATATTTATGATGGCAACACCAATATGATCTTATCATCGACAATTCAATGGTCAGAGGTCTAAATTGCTAGCCCAGAGCGATAGCTGAACAAGCGTTGCTTGGTAAGACAATGTATAATACAAACAATGACCCTTCTACAGTGGAGACCCCATGGTCTCGTGTGGTGTCCAAAGATAATGATCAAAATGTGGTCATCAAATGAAGTCAGTCCTTACTTTCAGGGAAGAAATAAAACTGCAAATCTAATAGCTAATATGCTCAATCTAGTTTTCTCAGGAAAAAGCACTCATCCTTTATCTTACAAGATAGTAATGTGAACGATTTAAACTTTGCAAGTTGCACGTCATTTGCAAAGGATACTCTTTGAAAAGCTTATCATAGTACCGCTTCACCAATTTTTGCTCCCAAGATGGATCCAAATCATCTTCCTCAGACCGTATAAATCTACGCAGCATGATCACGAAAACTGAATTCACTATGGCATAGCAAATGCTGGATAATATGAAAACCTAAAAGTAACTATATTATCCACCAATAAAAGGCAGTTCTCCATCTTAGTCTAGAGCCAGACCAGCTAAAAAGCTTGATGTAGATGCAGAACATTTGGAGTCAGAGAGAGCTACAAAATAAGCATACCTGTATCCTTCTCTAAGAGTATCTTGATCAGTCTTTACAGGCAATTTTTCTTGTGCGGGTTGACCTTTCCCATAGAAGCCAACTGTTCAAGAAAAAAATATAGGGAAAATAAAAGCTTAATTTTGATCTCTAGTACTGTCCTTTTAAAATATGCTAAAACTTTAAAAGAAAGCTAGATCTCTGGAACGACATATGCATAATGCAAAGCATGCCTAACAAGAAAAGGGGCAAATTGTGAAATCAAAACCTATTTAGGGACAGTAAGTCATTCCGGTGTTGGCATAATCGTATTTTCAGTGATAAGATACTAAAAATCGCCAGAGTTTGGTCATTCCTGGTATTTGCAGCAGTAGGGGTCAACAACTCATAAAATATGTGATATATGAGAGAACATGGCAAAATGGGGTGTGACCTAAATACAAATAACCACATTGACAAATTAAATACTGGAGCTAAAATGTACAGATAATTGTAGCCTCCTTCCTTCCTTGATGGAGGAGAGTGTTCATTATCCATTTGCTTTAGGACACAAGGAACTTACAGATAAGGAGCTCACTATTTGCATGGTTTCCTTGCGTCCAATTTTCCAAAAATGAGATGTAAGGTGCAATGGGGAACTCATTGCATAAAACTTATTAAAGTCTATGTCAAAAGTCACCGTCTAGCAGGAACATGAATGCTGGTTTTCCACAAGTAAAGTATAAAAACAGTATACCAGTGGAATCCAATGTTCATGGTTTTCCACAGGTAAAAGTATAAAACCAGTGTACCAGTGGAAAACTACCAAACACGAAGAAAAAGCCTCTTGTATTACATTTTAAGAACAAGAGCCCCGAAACATACAAAATCAAGGTACTTCTCAAAAGATGGACATGCCAAGGGTAATATGGTTACAAACCAAAGGTGGTGTGATGCCAAACGTGGATGTACAGCTAGAGAGAGAGAGAGAGAGAGAGAGAGAGAACAAACTACTCTTTTATTTAGTTGTGTTACACTAAAGATGTCCAGAAAACGTTTTCTGACCCAAAAAAAAAACAAAACAAAAAAGGCGTGGTGACTCCCCGCATTCATTCGATAACGCCTACCAAATGAATTCAAAAGATGAACCAGCAAATTATTCAATCAAAACATCCGGAGCTTGAACAGCATCGTAGTCATGGATTTGTAAATTTTCGCAACCACTAGAAATCGCAAACAATACAAGTCAATTAGATCAACAACTAACGATTTCAAGCACTTAAAGCTTGGGCCGATCAAGAACGAACATTTAGCGCATAATTCATAACACATGAAAGGAAAATACGAAGAAATCAAAAAGGGAAAACCCTACAAGTCAATATATATAAACCAAAAACGAATATAAACGAACCATAGTCATTCACAAATTTCTTGTGGCGATCGTAAGCGTTAAGCCCTCGTATGTGAGCTTGATACTGCCTGCAATTAACAAATTGTGATGCTTAATATGTACATTGCCGTGTGCGTAGCAAATACATACATATATGGGGAGGGAGGAAGACGCACTGTTTTCTCGCTTCTTTATCGAATATTGCCGACTTGAGAGACGCAAAAGACGCCATCTTCGTGATTCTGCTACCGGAAAGTAAACCCTAAAAACGCTGGTTTTTTCCCGTGATGAAGAAGCTTCAAACGGGTTGCGGGTTGCCCGGTAACAACCGACGTAAAACCAAAAGAAACAATAACGAATCGCAACAACTAAAACTTGGCTGATTTATTATAAAAAAAAAAAACGTACTCCGGTATTTCTTAGTTTTATATATATAAATATATATATATATATATATTATGAATTATTGATTCATACCGGAAAAATAAAAATTGTGACGAAAATTCATAATTTTTTTATATATTTTATGAATTATTGATTCATACCGGAAAAATAAAAATTGTGACAAAAATTCATAATTTTTTTGAACAAAGATGGTTAAAAGCCAAAAAAATATGTCTTTTGACTTATTCTTTGTCTTTATTCAAAAAAATTTAATTTCGATATTAATTTTTTATTTTTTCGATTTCTCTCGGCGAAACAAAACAATAATTCACAAAATTTTGATGTAAAACTAGCAAATGCAAAAAAATATTAAATAAAGACAAAATCAACCCTAAACTGAAGAATAAAGAAGAAAAAAAAAACAAACAAGAGTCGTTTAAACAAAAGAAACAAACAACTCTTTTATGCTTCAAAACACAATCACTTAGGCTTGTTTCGGATTAATAAGTCAAAATGTCTTCTTCTTTTTGTATTTATTTAAATTTTTTTAGATTTATTTGTTTTTTGTCAAACTTTTGTAACTAGATTCATCTCATCGAGAGAAATCAAAAAAGTAAAAAAAAATTAATTGAAACTCATAATTATTTTCGAGGAAACGAATCAACAAGTTAATGAAGCAACGATCAGTTGATGCTATTAATATTACCTTATATGTTTGAACCTTTTTCCCTTTTTTGTTTTCCCTTGTACAAAAATTGTTTGGTTCGACATTTTTTTTAAGCGAAATGATTTTGACACTTCATTTTTTTATTATGGCACTCTAAAATTTGTCTTTTAGTATAAATAAAAATTATACATACCAAAGCACACTAGAAGACAAATTTTGGAGTACTATTATAAAAAAATGGTGTGCCAAAATCATTTTACTTTTTCAAAACTTAGGCTCCGTTTGTTTGGACGTAAAATATTTTTCAATAAAATGTTTTACCTATTTTCAGGTGTTTGGTTGGGAAAAAAATGAGGAAAACATTTTACATGTAAAACATTTTCCATCAATTGGATGAAAATAATTTACCCTTAAATCTTCCGTAAGTTATTTTCCGAAATGAACCCATACCCTTCTACTGCAATTCTCACTGCTCAATTTTCTCGATCGTCAATCCTGACTCACGTTCAATTCCAATAATCTCATATCTCTCCACCGTTTAAGCTCTCCATTTCTCTCTCTATACTATTTTGTTGATTTCTGAAAATATTTTCAAGTGCCAACCAAACACCGGAAAATAAAAGTTTAAAATTGATTTTCTAAAAAAATATTTTGCATGGAAAATATTTTACATTGTAAAACATTTTACATCGAAACAAACGGAGCCTTATTTTACAAGATCTTTTGAGTCAACTATTGGAAGATTTCTTAAAACCGTTGTGAAAGTGATCGCTTTGCAAAATTAATTGTGAAAATGACAATGAGGCATGATAATGATATTTGGAATTGAAACATCCATAGTCTGTATGTCATAACAACAATTTACATGTTATTTCATTTGCTAATAAATTACTTACAAACATATAAACAATTTAATTAACTACACAAGGTAATCCCTGAGCTTAATTTTTTTTTTTTTATAACTTATATGTTCAGACCAGTATTCGCACACCTCAATTAATCATGTGGGGCCAACCGCTTACTTTCAGAGAGCCCAATTAAAGCTGGAGCAAAGCTTCGTATGACTTGGCCCCTAGAGGAGTTGATAACATTTGAGAGATTTTTAACTTGAAACCTTCGGATGGAACAGGCCTTTTAGTCTCGGATCTTGACCACGAAGCCAACCTTTCACGAACTAATCATCGTTACAACCACCTTTTTCCTGCCTCAATAGAACACTTCACAAACTCATAAACTAAACACAACCTAAGATTCTCATGGAGAATAGCCACATTTGTCGCCCACACCATATGACTCCAATCATATACTATTTGACTTTTAGAGTTCGTATTTACTCAAAATATGACTGCCCTAAAATATGTCGGTGAACATGCCACCTAAGGAATACTCTAACAAAATAATAATTTTGCAACCAAATGAGCACTACATTTGAAAAGCTTTATTCGGCAAGTTCTTGATTTGAATTTTAAGCCAATTTAGTCTTCTTTTAATAACAACATTTCTGACAAGCAGAGTCAAATCTCTCGTGACAGGCAAATAATAGCTTTTGACCTTAGTTCCCATTCTAATTTTTCCATTTTCATAAGGCAAATCCTACGTGGATTTGACATCTCTCACCCCTCTATTGCCAAATTTGAAGCCAAACAATGAAGGTGTCAAGTAAATTTCAAGGCTCCAATTGTTCAGAAGTGGAACGCACGATGCATAAATTCGAACAAGTCTTCAGAGGAGAACAGGAAAATGAGGTGAACCCCAAATTGTGTTCCACAGGTTCTCGTAACTGTGCTGAAAATTATAGGCATATCAAAGGTTGCTAATCTCTCATTGTAAAAGCTCCGCCGAGGTGGTAATCCTGGGGCTGTGGGCAAGAACCTTCCCATCTCCCACCACGGGCACCACCAGTCTCGAGTTCAATATTTAGAACCAGATGATGTTGTGTGGAGGAGTTAATAAATACTGAAAAACGAACGTGATAATTGCTATCAAATCACATAAGAGATAGAGAAACAGCAATCACAAAAAATTTACGTGATTCGGAAACGAATATTTGCTTCACGGGCAAGCAGGCGATCGATGGTTTCTTTATACAAAAGAAAACATATGCCCAAAGGGCTACAATAAAATCTCTCAGAATATCTCTTTTGCCTATCCCAAAAAAGTTCGCTGTAAATGCAAATACTATAAGCAGAAAATCTTAAAAGTGGCTTAAATACGAAACCATTTAGCATACGCTAGTTCGGACCAAAGAAACTATAAGAGCAACAAATTCCCCAGGCTGTCACTCGTTCGGACAAGACATGCTGAGAGCCTAAAATCACAAGCTGTTCGCAAGTCCGGATTAGAGATGTTGCAAGCCACCAAAACTCAAGACTAACACTGGTCCGGACTACCAAGACCTTAATTTGGTTCATACAAGAGATGCTGAGAGGTACAAAATCGAGCCAATTACTTCAGATAATTGGTGGAGGGGACCTCATGTTTAACTTGTACTTCGGTGAGGTTCTGATGACGAGTTTCGTGACGTGTTGATGGATAACTATTTCTCCTTGCCACCATGGTTGGGTCAGTGACTCAGCTATGACTCAAATCCCAACATTCCAAACCAGATGGTTCCCTTATGGTCACAACTAGAAATGTCAATTATGTCGGTCGCCTCAGTCTTTCTTTCACTGAGGAAATAACAAGTTCTATATATTCCGCCATTTAATTTTATTATCAAGCATAACATTTTTTGGGTGCATGTACTATTTTTTGACTCTCATAGTACACGTAAAGTTGAGGAGTAGAAAGACACAAATTCGATTGTTTTAATTTTGCTTTTTGCTATTTTTATTTATTTTAAAGTGGAATAATATGTAAGATGTTCAAATAAATATACAAACACCCTGTATATATTCACGGTGAGGCCTATTTTTGGCGATTTATAATGTCTCATTACTGCCTACACTACGTTCTCAACTTAAATAGTTGAATTTTCATTAATAAATTAAAATTGAGGGACTCTGAAATCAATACTTGGACTCTAAAATTGTATATGTTGGCGTTAGTCATCTAATTCACATGTGCAAATATATGATGAACCAAGAGACAGATGAGCCCAACCAACCATTCTACCCACATTTCAAATTTCTATAGGAATTATTGGAGTTTTTATCCAAGAAAAAGGTTAAAATTTTATACTATATGCACGATTGCCCGCGTAATATTATTTTGAACAATCTATTTCTAACATGATCAACCAAGAGTTTTTATCTATTTCTACTACGGAACGGTTCAATGGACAACTATTTAGACACCTAAAAAAACACCTCAAATCTCAATCACATAGTTTCCGATCAAATTTTTATGATCCGAACCATTCAATATGTGCAAAATATAATTTTAAGGGTGGCTGCGAGAAATTAGCAAAAAAAAAGACCACGAAGTGCTTGTTTTAATTAGTTTTTAATTGAACCGTTCATTAAATCTAAGCTAAAAACTGCTCAGATCAAACCCTTTTCAGTCCTTTTTTTTTTGCTGATTTCTTGCGGGTACCCTTAAAATCACATTTTGATTATATTGAGCGGCTCGGATCATTAAAATTTGATCAAAAATTATGAGGTGTTTTTTTAGGTATTTAAATAGTTGTCCGCTCCGTTTATACTACGTGAGCAGTTACGCTGTTGAAAGCTAGTGCCGAAAACATCCTAGAAATACAAAATGACGAAGATTGGGAATGGAAACGCAAAATGAAACTTGACAGCGGAAGCGAATGGATCTAACGAAGGATTCTTGTTCGCTTGGATGTTCGAGAACCACCTTCTTTCTCTGTTAGAGCATCTGCACCAGCCTCTCTACATTTTAGACCAATTTACACCTCAAAAAGCCACTTTATTACTTTAACTACCCATTTTTAAAATATCTACTGCATCAGGCTCTTTACTCTCATTCTCTTCTCAATTAAAATATTTAAAATAACACCCAAAACGACCTCAGTAAAGTTACCGATTAAAAAAAAAAAAGGAAACAAAGAAGAGTAAAGTTACTCCTCCTCTCACTCCTCCGCAGTCCCTCTTCCCCCTTTCTCTCTGCATGTACCCACACCCACCCAAAACCACTGCCCCCAAATTCCACAAATCCACTAGCCGGTCTGCTCCCTTTCTCTCTCGTCCATCTTCATCTTCTTCAATCACAGTAGAGGAGATGCAGGCATTGCAGTCACTCAATGGATTTGCGCCCAAATAAAATGGATCATTTGGCTATTTCGGAGAAACCCAAACCGACGGCGACGGCAGCCGATTGTCCTCAACCTCCCCTTCCCTTCCGACGCCGACCTCGAGCAGCGGTATCAGGTTTGGGTCTGGTACAGTTGATAGGAGCAATAAAATATTACGGTATATTAGAAAACGAGTGAACAGTGTCTCGGTTCTTGTAGCGGGTTACTGTAGCAAAGTTATAAAATCCTTACAATAACGAGCTCTTGCGCGAGTCTGATGCAACCCTGTTTTTTGAGTTTCGCTCGTTATTGGAGTTTTGAAGGTGAAGAGGCGATCCTGATGTGGATGCCCTTAGCATAGTTTTCAATAATTTTCTAATTTCTCTATTTGTCTATCTCTACTTAATTATCCTAAAAACCTAAACCAAAACATGCCTATACTCTAAAATTAACACTCGGAGATGAAATTTTTTGGGTACATGAAAAATTACGAACAAATTTAAACTAGGAGATGAATGCTATGTTTGAATTGGTGTTTGAAATTTTTTTTGAAAAATAGTAAGGGTAATAAGTGGGGAGAGATATAGAGGTAAATGTTAAAAGTATGGAGAATTTAAAGGGAATTTTTTGAAAAATTATTTTTGAATTGAAAAGAGAACAAGGCAGAAATTTTCTGGGTACATGAAAAATTACAAACTCAGGATCCTGTGGTGTACCTTGTAGTGGGTATTTGGAGTGTCTATTTTTACAATTGAGAAGCTGTGTTTGGTTTGGTTTTTGAAATTTTATTTACAAAATAATAGAAATAATAAGTGGAGAGATAGAGAGAGAAATGTTAAAAATATAAAAAATTAGAGAAAAATTTAAAAAAAAATTCTTTTAAAAAACTAAAAAAAATACAGCATTTAGATTCTCTTAAGCACTCCAACCGGTAACTTTGACCGATAAAAGTAACCAAACATATCTGAACAGTCGCGGAAATGTGAAGGGGTAGCGAACAACAGAACCCCCGAAAACAAGTGCTGAATACGGTATTTGTTAGGGTTTTACCGTTTACTTCTGGAACACCCCTCGTAGATTTCTTTTTCTCGGATCTACCCAATGCAAGATTACTGTTTTTGTAACTCTCTCTCTCTCTCTCTCTAGACTGTGAATTCATTGTCGGTGCGGAGTGAGAGTCTCCCCCAAGCTTACAGCTCTTACGTCGCTTTCGTCCCTTGCAATCCGTCTCTTTTTCTATTCCTCCCTCAATACAATACAGCTGCACACCTAACGCAATTATATGGACCAACAGCGAGATTAGAACAACAAGAACAAGAACGTGTGGATAGAGGGAGAAAGACAGCTGTTCTCCTCTTTATTCTTCCATATTCCACCAATATCTGCTCAATTCCACCTCCACCTGCTTCGATCTCCATTACCGCCCTCTCTTTATCTCTCCGTTTGAAGTTCTCCTTTTTTTTTTCCTTTCTTGAAAGATCAGGTGGAGATAACTTGATTGATTCCAAAGGCATTGCGCTTGTTTTGTGGCGGAAACTACGATTAAAGTCCAGATCTTGGGGTAATCTACTTATCTCACTCTCTTGTCGTGTAGTGACTGCACAATTTGTGTGTTCTGTAGATAAGAAAATGATGGGTTTTTTGTAAAAAGTTTGTCCGAACAAATCTTGTCACATTTGTCAAGTTACTGACTTTATTTCATTTCCTTGCCCCAACTCTATTACAAATTGGGTACTTTTCTTTTTCATTTTTGGGTAATGCAATTTGTACTTGGGAATAACTTGTTGAAATGGGAAAAAAAAACTTATTCTTGATGTCCTTTTCAGGTGGTTACACTCAGATCTGGGCTGTAATTTTAGTAAAAGACTGTATTTTAGTCAGATTCCACTGATTTATGTGCATTTGGGGGGGATAAGAAGCTCTGGACATGTTAATTGCTTGCTGAAGTCGGTGCCTCATTCTAGTCCATTGGTCTCA
This sequence comes from Rhododendron kiyosumense, assembly GCA_019656275.1. Lineage (NCBI taxonomy): Eukaryota > Viridiplantae > Streptophyta > Magnoliopsida > Ericales > Ericaceae > Rhododendron > Rhododendron kiyosumense. The sequence continues at coordinate 119,893 of BPLS01000657.1, forward strand.
ACCGAAGGGAAGTGACGATGGAGTCAGAAGGAGAAAGTGGGGTCAGTATTGAGATGCTAGACAAATTTCTATATTGTTTACAGCTTGATGTTCTATTTAGAAAGTTGTAGTTTTGACTCATGACAAAGTGTTTTTTATTTGGATTGGTTATCTTTATTTTGGACTTGATTGTCCACTTTTGACGGGTCTGACGGATCAACTGATCGCTACGATTGCGGTCCTTGATTATGCAACGATTTGGGTATTGTTTGTTTTGGAAACTATCAACAATTGTTTACCCTAAAAATTCTACAGCCCAAGAGCCAATCCTCACAGGGCCTCTTATTCAAATCTCTGAACTTCACAGAGGACAAAGAACTAAGCTTGGCCCTGATGGCCTCAAAAGTAGCAGCAGTCAACACCTCAACAGCTCTGATATTTGGGGCTATTGTCTGGTTCGATTGAATGGTTTTGGAAAGGAATGTAATGGTTATAGTGTACATCTTGTCAAACCGAATTTCAGTGTGATCATTCAAAGGGAATTTCAGTCCATTGTAGCCTTCATTTCTGTGAACCAAACATTGCCTGGGTATATAAATAGTTATGCAATTTATAGCTTCTTGTTACGTGTTTGTTTAGGCTAGGTTGTTGAGTCTACAGGATTAGATATTTACCTTTGACGTCGATGTACTATTGAGTTTCGGAGTTGAGTGGGTTATGCCATTGTTTTCTCAGGGAAAGTCCTTGAAGAGTCTGGGTGGCCAGGCATGCCAGATCTGTGGTGACAATGTTGGAATGACTGTTGATGGTGAACCCTTCATTGCTTGCGACGTATGTGCATTCCCTGTTTGTAGACCATGCTACGAATATGAGAGGAAGGATGGAAATCAGTCTTGCCCTCAATGCAAGACCAAATACAAGAGACATAAAGGTTAGCTAATCATTTTCACATGCATTTACGGTTAGACATGTAAAGCAAGTCAACTTCTTCATATGTCTATAAGGTTATGTACAAGTATCTATATGCTAGATAATATTCTGATTGAATAGAAACTAGAGGATATCAGCATATTGTCTAACATTCTGGCATCCATTAAGTACCACTGTACCAGCAATTTTATATTTGTGTTATCATTCATTACTTTAGTGAATGGAACTTTTAAATATGGGATAACGTGTCAGGCATTACTGAAGGAAAAGTTTTTTCTTCATTCCATTCCGCTGGAATTTGTTAGTGGTACCTGTTGACCGTCTTCTTCTGCACGTTGTCTTGAGATCCACTAAATTTTAAATAGCAATTGGTCTTTTAGTTTGTTTGTGAAAGCTCAAGTTCCTCAAATATCTATTGGCTTGATTCCAGGAAGCCCAGCTATTCATGGTGACGGAGAGGAGGAGGGTGGTGCAGATGTTGGTGTGAATGATTTTCATTACTCTTCAGAAAATCAAAACGAGAAGCAAAAGATTGCGGAGCGCATGTTGAGCTGGCACATGGCATATGGACGAGGTGAAGATCCTGCGGCTCCAAAGTATGACAAAGAGGTCTCCCATAACCACATTCCCCTGCTGACTCATCCATACGAGGTATGTGGCGAAGCTTCTACTGTTGTATCTTTTATATGGACGTGATCTGCTGTGAAAACTATTTGGTATTATTTTTCTCTTGTGAAGGTTTCTGGAGAGTTGTCTGCAGCATCTCCTGATCGTCTTTCTATGGCATCTCCTGAACATGGTGGTCTGGGAAAGCGTATTCATAATCTGCCTTACTCTGTAGATGTGAATCAATCACGTAAATCTCTTTCTTGTGTTCTATATCATTGTTTTACGTAATTTGCCCCTTCCGTGAATCAAGTTTCTTCGTAATGTGCCTTTTGCAGCGAACATTAGGGTTGTGGATCCAGTGAGGGAGTTCGGGTCTGCAGGATTAGGTAATGTGGCCTGGAAAGAAAGAGTTGATGGCTGGAAGATGAAGCAGGAGAAGAATGTTGTTCCCATGACCACTAGCCATGCTGCTTCCGAGAGGGGAGGTGTAGATATTGATGCCAGCACGGATATTCTTGCCGATGACTCTTTGCTGTAAGTTCCCAGTTCCCACTTTAGTAAACTCCGTGTTTTTGTTGCTGCAACCTGTGCTTTAGTTTTCTTTTACTTTATCTATGGCTCATGTTGTCAGCTCATATCAGATCTCAGTTCTTGATTAACTCGTGTTTTGTTCTTTTGGGTTCATTACCACTGTAGTTTAACTTGTGCTTTGTTCTGTTGGGTTCATTCTGATTGCTTGGTTGGGGATTGAAATTTTGTATGACATTTAACACAAATGCTTGACCTGTTTTCATGAGACTTTCCAGTGTGGCGAACATTAGAACCTGTTCAGTTTGGGTTTTGGGGGAGGTTTTGGGCGTAATGAGTAGAGAGATAGAGAAAATTTATTGGGGACCGTGTGCAGGGGTTTTGAGACCCAAAACGAACAAGCCCATTTTTCAGAGTTCTTTTCTTGTTTCTACATTCAATACTAATTCAATGTACTGTGCCACTTATGTTCTGCATGTGGGTGCTAGAAGCCGTCAACGTAGTTTCTAGTGCCATTCACGTTGATGGCTCAGTTCCCTTTCCAATTCATTTGTTTATCAGTACCCAAGGTTTCTCTTCTGTCATGCTTATTCCTCCTTGTGTTGCAGGAATGATGAAGCTCGTCAGCCTCTTTCTAGGAAGGTTTCTATTCCTTCGTCGAGGATAAATCCTTACAGGATGGTTATTTGTCTTCGGCTCCTAGTTCTTTGTGTTTTCTTGCACTATCGAATAACAAATCCTGTGCCCGGTGCATATGCTCTATGGTTGCTTTCTGTCATATGTGAGATTTGGTTTGCAATGTCCTGGATATTGGATCAGTTCCCTAAATGGCTTCCTGTGAACCGAGAAACATATCTTGATAGGCTTTCTCTTAGGTGAGATAAATTTTCCAGTTATCCACCTTCATTTAATCAATTCAGTCCTCTCACATAACTTCGAGTTTGCATATCAATTGAGTTCCAATGTCCCTCAGATTTGTAACTTGAAGTGACATGATTACAGGTATGACCGAGAAGGAGAACCATCACAACTAGCTGCTGTTGACATTTTCGTCAGTACAGTTGATCCTTTAAAGGAGCCTCCTCTTGTTACTGCCAATACTGTCCTATCCATTCTTGCTGTTGACTACCCCGTTGACAAGGTCTCGTGCTATGTCTCTGACGATGGAGCTGCTATGTTAACATTTGAAGCTCTGTCCGAAACTTCAGAATTCGCTAGGAAATGGGTCCCTTTTTGCAAGAAATATAGCATTGAACCAAGAGCTCCAGAATGGTACTTTGCTCAGAAGATCGATTACTTGAAAGATAAAGTTCATCCATCATTTGTCAAGGATCGTAGGGCAATGAAGGTGAGGATCTAGCACATGTACACCAGATATACAATTCCGGGTTCTGCTTACACCCTTGTTAAATTTCTTTGCACACTTGTTTTGCAGAGGGAATATGAAGAGTTTAAAATTCGTGTGAATGCACTTGTCGCAAAGGCAACAAAGGTTCCTGAAGAGGGATGGGTCATGCAGGATGGCACACCATGGCCTGGGAATAATACTAGGGACCATCCGGGAATGATTCAGGTAACTTAAAGTCCCACATAGGTTACTTTAATTATGTCAAACCGGAACTTTTATCATCTCATTAGCTGATATAATATAATGTCATGCATCGCCTCTTTCTCTAGATCCTGGTCTCTTCCTTGCATGCTATTATGCTACTGTAATGTCCTTTTTGGTTCTTCTCTTTGTGCGTATCTTCTCTCCACTTCCTTAATGTCATGGATTGCCTCTCTCTCTAGATTCTGGTCTATTCCTGCATGCTATTGTGCTATTATCATGTCCGTTCTTCTCTTTGTGCACATGGCAGCGAATTAGTGTTAATTCATGTCGCTTCTTTGTGCACAACCTTTTTGTCTCTGACAGACATTATTTGCAGGTTTTCTTGGGTCAAAGTGGGGGACTTGACAGTGATGGTAACGAGCTACCACGACTAGTGTATGTTTCTCGTGAGAAGCGTCCTGGATTTCAACATCACAAGAAAGCTGGTGCTATGAATGCCCTTGTGAGTATAGAAATCAAAATTTAAGCTTGTTACTTGTGTCTAGTCATCTTTATCTCAAAATGGCCAATGCAACTCTTTTGCAGGTTCGAGTATCAGCAGTCCTTACTAATGGACCCTTCTTGCTGAATCTTGATTGTGATCACTACATAAACAACAGCAAGGCGCTGAGGGAAGCTATGTGTTTTATGATGGATCCAAACCTTGGCAAATATGTCTGTTATGTCCAGTTTCCCCAGAGATTTGATGGTATTGATAGGAATGATCGATATGCCAATCGCAATACTGTTTTCTTTGATGTAAGCTGCCTCACCCCTCCTTGAGTTTATTTTTTCATGTGATGTTTGTTGAACTGCGTTTATGATAATTCTTTGATGACCATTGACTTTGACTCCGTGCCCCCTTCCCAACCACAATAAGATCAAGAGTGGCCTGAAAACCCCCAACCCATGAGGTCAATTGGAAGCATTTCAATTCAGTCTCCAGTAGTCCAGTCTCCCTTGACAAAATAAAAGCTCCCAAATTTGTGTTGGTACTTCCACAAAGATGGATACTAGCAGGGCATTAGCCTATGTGTTTCCTTGTATTCTATGATTTATGAGCTGAGACGCACAAAATGAAAAGGAAAAACAGATTAAAAGAAGTTTCTGTTAGTCTAGGGATTTACAGGCTCTTGTTATTTGTCATTATATTAAGGGTAGTTTAGTCACCATGATAACTTGCAAAGGGAAAAGTTACGTTCCATTCTATTGCATATAATGACAAATAACTGTAAATCCCTAGACTAACAGTTTCATCATGTCTTCTGAGACCATTTTGCTAATCACTGTTGAACTAAGACTCCGACTCCCCTTCAGAAGGCTTTCTGATTGCCTCTTGGATAGTCCTTACTTCTGGTGACGTGAAACTTTCGGGAGTTCCCTTAATTATGTTTGAGCATTTGGCAATCATTAATGGAAAGCAAGCGACTTCCAAATGGCCTGGATGTATTTTCATTTTTCCTTGGTCTATAAATTTCCTTATTCACTCATCTGTTTTTTTTATTGTGCTTGTCAGATTAACTTGAGGGGCTTGGATGGCATACAAGGCCCTGTATATGTGGGTACTGGATGTGTTTTCAACAGAACAGCTTTGTATGGCTATGAGCCTCCTCTCAAACCTAAGCCTAAGAAAACTGGGATGTTTTCATCTCTCTGTGGCGGATCACGAAAAAAGAGTTCTACATCGAGTAAGAAGAGTTCTGACAAAAAGAAATCCGGGAAGAATGTGGATCCCACAGTACCAGTTTTCAGTCTAGAGGACATAGAGGAAGGGGTTGAAGGTATAGTTTTATTTCTCTTTACCTTTTCTACATCCATATGATGCAGATAGTGCACTTGTGTTTCTGTTCTTGTAGTTCATAATGAAAGTGCCCGAAGTTAAAAAACATTGATTGAAGTAGGCCTATATCACGATAGGCTCCTCCACTACATTATCACTCCTATAATTCCGATTTATGTGCGGTTTCTATAGACAGTTCATCGTCAATCAATTAGGGGTGAGGAGTTGTGACTGGGTGACTAGTTCAACTGCCAAGTCACGTGACCAGGCCATCAAATCACTTAAGTTTCTTTTTCCAGAGAGAAACTATGCAATCATGATTCAAACTCTTGATGTACTTCATAAAATTTGAGGAACCTACAAGTTAGTATACGGCACGTGGTCTACGACTCTACAAGTGTTGAAATACTGGAAAATATCTAGAGGACAGTAAAAGAACGTACAACATGTAAACAGCTACACGATACTATAAGTCTAATATGCATTGTGTGTTCCTTAGGGTTGCTTATCTAATTTTTGTTCATTAAAGTACATTTTAGGTTTTATCGATGAATTTACTTGAGTGTGTGATTTTTCAATTGTATTCGTACATAATTCTATGATGGAAATACCAGTTTGGAGTAACTTGGGAAAAAAAAAAATGGGCATATTTGGGTGATATAGAATAGAAGTTGTTTCTTACAGTCATTTACCTCACGCGCGGGTCCTAACATTAGGATTCAAAACTAGCCATTATATTGAGGTTCCATGATGGCCTTGCAAAGTTGTTTTAGTCTTGGTTAAGCTACTAGCATGACGACGCATTGAAGAAGCTTGGATTAGGTGGGTTTTAAGCTAGACAAACTGGTGTATTTGATGGGTTTGTAAAGGAGGTGAACATCTGTATGTGCTCATCTGGCCAGATGAAATATATGGGATAATGCCAGCTAAATGGATACCCTGACACATTTTGTGTCAGTCGACCATTGTATAGAGTTCCTTTTGGTAGATAAATAAAGCTTTGGTTGCTGATCATGCACTGAAGCTTGGTTTTGACATACTGCTATTTGATATGTCTATTAGATTAACATTTATATGTGTATATATGAGTTCATTTCATCTCATCTCATCTGATCATAAGTAGTCTTGTAGTTACCCATATGCATGGCCACAATCCCAAAACTGTCTTGGAGGAAGAAATTATTAACCATAGGAGCACCCACATATTTTTCATCCTAGTAAACTGCATTTCTGTTTGGTTCACATAGTTCTTCTTTCCTTTTTTATCAATCATTTTGGCATTTGATTTCAAAATTAGGAGCTGGGTTTGATGATGAGAAGTCACTACTCATGTCACAAATGAGCCTCGAGAAAAGATTTGGTCAATCTGCTGTTTTTGTTGCATCCACTCTTATGGAGAATGGAGGTGTTCCTCAGTCTGCTACACCAGAGACTCTCCTTAAAGAAGCTATTCATGTTATCAGTTGTGGGTACGAGGATAAATCGGACTGGGGACTTGAGGTACGTAGGTTTTGTATGTTTAATGGCTTTTCTCCCTTGTAGATTTGTTTCTTAATGTACACCTCCACCAGAACACCACTGCATGAAGGGAGATACTTGTCATCCCAATCTTTTTCTTTTGGTAAAAGATTGCTTCTTGAGTTAAGTTATACAGAATATCACTTGTACTCATGCTTTTAACAGGAGCCCACTTTTTGCATTTGAATGAGTGAGAATAGCCTCTAGTCCTTTTAGCCAGCCTTATCGCACGTAAAGGATATATGCATGCAAGATGCCAAGAACTAAAACAATTGGAGTTGCTCTTCTGCAGTATTTGCCTCTTGCCGGCTGGAAATTTTACTGCAAAGTAGAATATATTTTTCAACTCTTTTACCTACTATACCAGACTGGAGAACAGGCCATTTCTTGGTGAATAGTGTGCCTGGGTTGATTGTATTGGGGTTTTTTTTGTAAATGGTTCAGACACCCCTTTTTTTTTTTTTCCCTAGAACATGATTAGGATTTAGTATCTTCTCTTTTTTTTTTTCTTTTTTTTTTTCAGTATATAGGTTTTCCATATACTTGATTCAGGTGTGGGCAAGTACTTAGCGATGTACACATCTCAAAATTGAAATGAGATTTCCCTCCTAGCATTTTGAAAAGAGCATCTGAAAAAGGTCTATTCTCCTTTATAATCAAGTCTACACAAGCAGTTCCATCGTGTCTTATCTCGAATACAGCTCCACCTACCCACACCTGCTCATTCACAAATGCTGGTCCTGTGCTGGGGGATCCTTGGGGTTGCCTGCATAGTTTGCGCTAGTCTTGATGGCAGGACAATGCTCCTTTTCATGTTTGTTTTGAGTTGAGAGAGGGAGGTCTTCTTCTATCCACTCTTTGTACAGCTTTAGGGTTTTGTGCTTTTGAGCTGCACTTTTTGTCACTCCAAGGCGCTCTTGTTTCTTAATGAATTTTGTTTTATCACCCGTATGTTCCTGTCAGACTGCTTTTAAGGACTAAACAAAGTTTGCTCCATTATTAACCATTATATGGTGATGGCTTCACTTGTCTTTTTGGTTTATCATAACAGTTCCAATATTGTCTTTGGATCTGCAGATAGGGTGGATTTATGGGTCTGTAACAGAAGATATTCTTACTGGATTCAAGATGCATGCACGTGGTTGGCGGTCTATTTACTGCATGCCAAAGAGGCCAGCCTTTAAAGGGTCTGCTCCTATTAATCTTTCAGATCGTCTGAACCAAGTTCTGCGATGGGCTTTGGGGTCTGTGGAAATTCTTTTCAGTCGGCATTGCCCTTTATGGTATGGTTATAATGGAAGACTGAAGTGGCTTGAGAGATTTGCATACATCAACACAACGATTTATCCCATCACTTCCATCCCTCTGCTTGTTTACTGTACTTTGCCTGCAGTTTGTTTGCTTACTGGACAGTTCATTATACCACAGGTTTGTTATTTCAACACAGTCTCCATTGTAATCTTTTTTGGTTTATTCCTTAAAAGGGAAATACTTGATTAAATTCTAGATTTTTGCATAATGTCTTCAATTCATGGGCAATTGTTGATGATCAAAGAAGAATTGAAATGAGTTATGTGATTGTTATGGGGGCGATGGTCTGTGGCACACTGGCAGTCAGTCAATCTATCTGTAGTTGCATTTTTCTAGTGTTCAGCATGGTCAACGATGGGAAGGTGTGCTTCTAAATTCGTCTTTAATGGTACACTTTCCCAATGTGTCCATGCCTTGGATTCCAAATAACTGGATAAGCCACTTGTGGAAAGTGTGCTGCTTCCAATAGGGTGTTGGATGCTTTTATCTTTTCACTTCTCTTTCCCGCCCTGATTTCTTTTTTCCCTTTTTGATGCTTTATACACAAGGAACATGTGTTTTTCTTACCAACGTGTTGACGGTGAAAACATTCCATACCAACTGCGTGAGATAAGCTACAACTTTTTTACTCTCTTTTTCAGAAATTGTCTATGCTTTGCACTCTATCCAAAATGGTTATCACAATTTCTTATCTTCCACCATTTGAGATTGCCAATGTGTTGTTTCATATTAGAGAGGCTTTATGTCGGGTTCTAATCGTAGAAAAACGAGAATTCTCAAAGCTTGTTTTGCTCAGCTTTTAGTACATATCTAGGGCCTGTTTGTTTCTCAGGGTTGAAGTTTTGGATTGGATTACAAATCCAGGAGAAGCTCATATCCATGTTTGGTCCGAACCTTTGCGATTAGCCTTAAATATCCATCGACATTATATCCTACAAACATGGGTTAAACAACGCATTGGGGCTGTGGTATTATTTATCCCCTCACTACTAACCTGTTCTGTCTTGGATCCCGCGTAAGGTCTACTTCTGGCTTAGGTTTATGTATCTTGCGAGATCATATATCCTTCACTATTCTAGTCAAACAAGCGGGCCCTAATCTGCTTTTGGTGATACGTTTTATTGGAATCTGACTTGTTTATTTAATACCACAACACTACATATTGAATCTCTTGCCTCATTATGGTGCAGATTAGTAACCTCGCCAGTCTCTGGTTCATTTCTCTCTTCCTTTCCATCTTTGCCACTGGTATACTGGAGATGAGGTGGAGTGGCGTAGGCATTGATGAATGGTGGAGAAACGAACAGTTTTGGGTCATCGGTGGCGTTTCAGCTCACCTTTTTGCCGTTTTCCAAGGCGTTCTTAAAGTGCTCGCCGGAATCGATACCAACTTCACTGTCACCTCCAAGGCGTCCGATGAAGACGGCGATTTTACAGAGCTCTACATGTTCAAATGGACAACCCTCCTCATCCCACCCACAACTCTCCTCTTAGTTAACTTGGTGGGTGTTGTTGCCGGCATTTCCTATGCCATAAACAGCGGTTACCAGTCGTGGGGTCCGCTCTTTGGCAAGCTGTTTTTTGCTTTTTGGGTGATTGTGCATCTGTACCCGTTCCTTAAGGGTCTAATGGGGCGACAGAACCGGACACCCACAGTGGTTGTGGTTTGGGCAATTCTCCTCGCTTCCATTTTCTCTTTGTTGTGGGTTCGGATTGACCCATTTACTACCCAGGTGACCGGCCCATCTACAGAGGCTTGTGGAATCAACTGTTAAAAGAGAGGATAACCAGAAATAACCGAGCTGGCATTTGTCAGGTTTGTACTGTGCTATACTTGCCTTGAGGGCTTGAACTTGTGTATTTGTGCAGAATAGAGGATTGGTTATAAGAAGTCGTGTGGTTGTAAAAGGAGTGATTTATACATTCTGCTTTTGTCTGGTAAACTGAAGAGACGTGCAGAAGTTATTTACTATATTTTGTTTGTGTAATTTTCATCCCGCTATCAGAAGCAACATTTTTTGGTTCTTTCCATTACAAATTGCGTGTTTTTATAGGGAGTATAATGTTTCGTTTTCGCCTTTCCTTGAATTCTATCGTAATTAGTGAACGTGCTGTTATTTTCAAGTAGTAATGGCAAGACCATGTACGACCTATTGGGTTTGTTTTGAGCTCGAAGAAGCCAGGGGAATGCTAGTTTCTATTTCATAGATTTTTGGTTCAACTCACACTTGGTGTGGAAGCTTGGTTTTGTATCAAATCAAATAGCAGAGGTGGGGCGGGGCAGAGCTGGGCGGGGCCTGGCATATCAAGATCAGGGGCATTGTGCCTTAGGCTCCTTCTCTACCACACAATTATGCGGAGTCTGCACACTTGGTCTTGGATTCCACATTATTGTGTGGTGGTGAATGGACTTAGGGCACCACGTGTCAATGTCTCAGGACTTTTCATGTACTTTTTATTAGACTTAATATGTATTTGACTATAATGATATATATAGTTAACCTTTTAAAACAATTTCAATGTAATTTTTGTTGAAATTCAAGTTGGTCCATTTTTGAAAGGAGATCGTGGCTCCGACCCTTGAAAAAGAATTTATTTTATTTCGGCAATAAAAATTACTTTTAACACAGGCATAATTACGAATTTGCTCCCTTTGAAGTCTCAAATCGAAACCTTCTATACCTTGCCTAATCTTGTAAGGTCAAAGAGTAGTTACGCTGATTCAAAGGTATAACCAAACCAAAATTTTTTGAATATAAATAAAAACAATCTCAAAAGTCTTTTTAATTATTTTTGTCTTTAGTGATTTTTTTTAAAAGATTTTGATAAAATAAAAAAAAGGTAAACAAATTGGGACATGGAGTACAAGGAACAAACCAGATACGTTGCTTCTTTTTTTATTAGAGAGAAACCGAAACAACTATACACCAAATACCAAACAATACAAATGACTCAAACAGTTCGAACAAAGATAAGAAAAATAAACAAAAACAACAAATAAAAATCCACTAAAAATGGCAATATCAGCGACAGCGGTCGTGAAACCGAAGAGCACCAACTGCAGTGTTCGAAGGGACGATAAGCTCCGGCGCTAACGGAGTGATTCTTTCAACTTCCTCCGGCCACATCAACGAGCTCGAAACACACACTCATCCATCCAAACGACCAAACTAACCCCCCCTGTGGTTGGTGGGGCACACCCATTGGAAAAATTTAAGGTCGTCTGGTCACACACATGTCATGTACTATCCACTAAATAAAGAAGAGTCGTACAATGGACCCGTCGTGTGGATATAAATAGGAGTAGTACAATAATATTAACGCGATCTTTAGGGAAACAACTCAACGGCCGAGATCAACCAATCTGGTCAGAACGCAACCAGTGAAGTTCTTCGAAGTGGACAAGTGATTGATGAGTCTTTGACTTGATGCAAGCGTTGGCTTTAAAGCTTGTCCACACTCCACAGTCCACCGCACCCCTCCGGTTGTGGTAAATTTTTGGGTCCCAAAAAATTGATTGGAATCGTTCACATTTTAAGTCTCATCAAGAATGTGATCCTCAAAGAAAACCATATCGATCGTGGCTCATTTTAATACTATAATTTAGTAAAGCGTTTATCCTATAGAGTGAAACTATGGGTTGACACACTCGATTTGAACTCTTTTATTTCGGGAAAAAATACATAACTACCCAATTTTGATCAACGTGATTATTGGCATGACTAGTGCAATCAAAAAGAATAAAAAAGTGAAAATTATTTGCGTAAACCCATAATTTTTTAACTTGAATTGCCTTCTTAAAAATAAATACTTATTTTCCTTTAGGAAACGAGGCCTAAGTTTACAAAGGATAACGTAAGACTTGTCTATTTGTAGAACTGAAGGCTGAGTACCGCGTGAGCTCCGCGAGCCTTCTCCACCTCCTATTTGTGGGTTCTTGTGGTATTGAATTGTTAGATCTAATTGAAATTATTACTTAGTACTAGAAAATTACTTTAATCAAATACTACGAAATGCATTTATCTTAGAAAATTTATTCTTTGTTACATAAAATAAAATCTATTTAGATCAAGGTAATTATGTTGTGATGTGTTGATATCAAAAGACATAAATGGTGGCAAGATCATTTTTCCCAAAATCCAAAAATTACCTTACCGAAAAAATCAAAAATTCTAAAAAATCCTTAGACCCCATTCATTTTAGGATTTGGATTTTGGGTAATTAGTGGATAAAAATAGAGAGATAAATGAGATTAATAATTAAAAAAAAATTATTAAAAATCACGCACAGAAAGAAAATCTAAAGTCCAAAACCCAAAAACGAACGGGTCTAAGCGAAACTTAGCCTTCAATATTTTGAATTTTTTTAAAGGACTGATAAAATAACACTCATCAACCCAGGCATGCCAAGTGTAAGGCAACCAGTAAGTGGACAAAAAGTAGGGCCCCACATTGGGATGGTTGTTTCCTCTGTAGAAGCCTGCAGATAAGATAAACAACACCAGCCCAATTCATGTAGTAATACAGAGTATGTCATTATCGTTCAATTCAAGGAGATGCTCTCTCTATCTTCATCAAGAGTAGTGCTCCAATGGCTTACCAGTCACCACCACCACCAAGGGAAGATGTCAGTAATATTCCCCATCGTTTTGGGATTTTAAATTTGGATTTTTAGATAATAAGTGTAGAAAGAAATAAAGTAATGATTGAAAATAAGATTAATAATTGGAGAGAGATAGAAAAAAAAATGAAAATAATAATTACGCAGAAATATGATACTAATAATTAGAATCCAAAATCAAAAACTCTTAAACGAACGAGGTCGGAAGGAGCATGTTCTAATCTTTTTCTTCTGGTTACAAATATGTGTTTTGAATCTATCACCAAATCATTTTTTCACTTAATTTGTGTCACTAAGGCTGATAAGCGAATCAAGGTGCACAAGTTTGAACGATTTATCAGATGAACAAGTCAAGTTTGAATATTTTTTGGAGAATCAAGTGAGGCCTTCAAATCAAGCTTGAACTTCAACAAATTTTTCTCTGTTCCGCAAAGGTTCTTACTCTAGAAGTATTTGTTTTTTGCTTTATGAAACAAGTCATTCTCTTATAATACATCATCTTTAATTCAAAAAATAAGTATTTATTTCCTTAGTGAAACACCTACTGCTCTTCTCATCTTTAATAATGATGTTAAACTATCGGAGATTAGCTCGTGATCCTCCCGATTAAAATTCAGTGATGAATCGAGAGAAGTTTGAATGTATCCTTGAAACTTGTCGAGCCTGTTCGTTTTGGGAATTTGAATTTGTAGGTAATGAATGTAAAGAGAAATAAAGTAATGATTGAAAATAGAGATAATGAATGAAAAGAGATAAAAAGAAAAATGAGAGTAATGATTGAATATAGGAATAAAGAGTGGAGAGAGAATTCAAAATCCATATCCCAAATCCCACAACCGAACAAGGTCGTCAAGTTTTCAAATTTTAAATTCAAACAATTAACTATTTGGCTCGTTAAGGGCGGATCTATGTTGGGGCCCGGGGGGCCAGGGTCCCCCAGTCCCAGCTCCCCAAGTGTCTTAGTTTTAAAAATTTTATTTTGTATATACTTGATTTTGAATATTATCAGTAATTGTTCGTGCATAGCTATTTATAATCTTAATAATTTTGGTTCGATTTGATAAAAAACTGATTATTGTACTTTCTCAATTTCTTTCATAAATAAAAAATAAACACGTGACAGTTGAAAGTAGCCAAAATAATCATTTTAATATACAAATGTAATGAATTGAAAAATAAGAACCTTGTAATATAAATAAGTATAGTTTTCGATAAAAAAACATATGTCTATTAAGTCAGTCCCCCTCGAGGTGAAAATCCTTGCTCTGCCCCTGAATCTAATTGTGTGAAAGGAATCGAAGAATGTATTTGGGGTCTTTCGGCTAAAAAAGCCAAGTGACTTATTTTTTTGTCTTTATTCAAATTTTTTTCGCATTGGTTAGTTTTTTGTCTAATTTTTGGGGATTATTGCTTTGTCATGACGGAAAGAACCTAAAAAGTAAAAAATTATGATCGAAACTTAATTTTTTTGAATAAAGACAAAAATAAGCCAATAAACCAATTTTTTCGTCTTTATTAAAAAATGGATTTCAATTGTAATTTTTTTCTTTTTAGATCCCTCTCGTCATAATGAGGCAATAATTTCAAAAAAATTGACAAAAAATTAACAAATGCAAAAAAAAAATGAATAAAAACAAAAAAATAAGTCACTTTACTTTTTCAGCCGAAGGACGCGGTGCTCAAGAACAGTGAATCATCTGTTAGACATGAGATAGTGTATCAAACGACTTATCAGGTAGCTGATTCAGAGGTGGGTGAGATAGGAGTTGTCTCAAACCACTTCCAGCATCATTTTTTTGCATAATAAAGCAAATTAATTGCAACTAATAAATGGAGTTCCTTTCAAATTCACATCCCAATAGATGAAAAGGGAAGTTTATGAAAGTGAGGATTGGGGACCAGAAGCTGAAAATTCAAGAACTTCATCTTTCGGTAAAGGGAAAAAAAAAAGAAGCATAAACTTTCCAAAGATTTCGATTTCAATTCCTTTTCCTGTAATTTTACGCAAAATACAACTTCGTAAAGAAATCTTATATATAGAAACAAATTCACATCCCAATAGATGAAAATGAGAGTTTATGAAAGTGAGGATTGGGGACCAGAAGCTGAAAATTCAAGAACTTCTTCATCTTTCGGGAAAGGAAGAAAAAGAAGCGTAAACTTTCCGAAGATTTCGATTCCGATTCCTTTTCATGTAATTTTACGCAAAATACAACTTCGTAAAGAAATCTTATATATAGAAAATATACGGTCTTTTTGCGTCTTGTGATCCATTTTATTTCAAAACCGAACAACAACCACATTTTTTCTTAAGTAAAAATAAGTACTATGTTTGGTTTATTGTTTTAAGTTAATTATATACAGCCACGTCATTATAGAGCACACTATTTTCTATTTAAAAATTACTTACAATTCATTTCCTTCCTTCCCCAAAATTGTTGAGAATAGGATATATAGAGAGAGAGAAATAGATGACACTAGGGCTCCGTTTGTTTGGAAGTAAAATATTTTCCGGTAAAATGTTTTACCTATTTTCCGGTGTTTGGTTGTGTAAAAATTGAGGAAAATATTTTACATGTAAAACATTTTCCATCAATTAGATGAAAATGACTTACCCTTAAATCTTCCGCAAGTTATTTTCCAAAATGAACCCGCTGCCTTCTACAATTCTCACTACTCAGTTTCCTCGATCGTCAGTCCTGACGTACGTTCAATTCTAATAATATCATATCTTTCCACTGTTTAAACTCCTCATCTCCCTCGTGTCAAAAAAAAAAAAAAAAAAACTCCTCATCTCCCTCTATGCATTATTTTGTTGATTTCTGAAAATATTTTCAAGTGCCAACCAAATACCGAAAAATAAAAGTTTAAAGTTTGTTTTTAAAAAAAATATTTTACATGGAAAACATTTTACATCGAAACAAACGGAGCGTAGATCTATGATTGAATATTAACTGATGCCGGCCACCAGCCCATGGGGTTCTATCTTGAAAATCCAAATTATTTTTGGGGGTGAGAACAAAATAAGTACTCTTACATTACGATTTCTCTCAATTGTCTAAAAACAAACCCATTTAGATTGTTCTCACCTCATAACGGGCTTGTCTATACGAGATTTTATCCTGACAGTAATAAGGTCCTATACTAAATTGGATTAATTTTTCATAAATTTAATCGAAATGTGCGTAAGTTAGCCCAGACATTTAGAAGCCCATAGGGAATGATAAAATTATTTTTGGGTGATGAAAAAGAGGATATCCGCAATCAATCAATCAAGATGCTTCAACCAAACATCTCTTGGGCTAATATAAGGAGTATATTAGGGGCCCCTTCGTTTTCTTTTTAAACATTTTTTTTCAAAAAGAATGTAATTTTAAGTTCAAATATAATGAAAATGAAAAATAATTATTTTTCTGCACCGTTTAAAAGATCTCAATAAGATCTATCAAACAAGATCCATATTTGTAGGAAAATTATTTACGTAAACACATGATTTTTAAGTTTGAAATTGCCTTCATTTTCTAAGAATATGGAACGACACCTTACTCCATTAAAGCATCTCCAAGGGGAGGATTCCAATTCCCGTGGAGCTCCAATGGCTAGAAAATGCAAGAAAAAGTCTCTACGACCTTACTTCAAATTCGACCAACTCCGCCAAATGTTTTATTGCTCTCATGACCTTTTTTCAGACGACGAGTGCTTCGTTTAACTCTACGCATTTGATACTATGGTTGGAGAGGGATAATTTAGTAAGCGTTAAGTTTGGAGACATTAAATACACACTATAGATTTTTTGAGTCCAAACTACTACTACCAAATTCTACATACACTGTATTATAAAATGGACCATATATAGCTGAAACTTTCCCTCCCTAATTTTTTAGTATTGATGAGTGGGTGTACGTCTTTTATGAATGAATGCATGCCGCGTCAAAAAATTAAGAATATAAATATATCTACTTTAAGTTCGGATTATTTTTTTCTAATGCCATTAGAAAATAATTCTCATAAATTTTTCTTGGGGAGATATTTATATTAAGCACACTCGTTGTTTAAAAAAAAATAAACAATCACGAAAGGTCAGGCAGTGAAACTAGGAAAGCGTTTGGCAATTGTAGTCGAATTTGAAGCAAATTGATCCCCACCAATATTTCTCATGAACTAGGGATGGTACTGTACAGGTGGTATATAGTATCGTGCTGTGTACTATTTGAGCCGTTTGTTCGATAATCCAACAGTCCAATGTCTCCATTGTGTAGCACCTGAACCATTTATTATCGAGATGATATTTAGATTAGTGTATTGTGGAATGAACGGCTTGAATAGTGCACCACCCGCACAATACCATCCCCCAGTATTTCTCAAAATATGTTTCCTTAAAAGCACACTCCAAACAAAGTTAGACCCGTACAACTGAGAGTTTTTAAAAAATAAGTATTTATTTATAATTTTTAAACTTAAAAATAATGGTTTTGTTCAGTTAACCTTTTAGTTTTAATTTATTTTTTAATCATTATCTTATTTTTTTCTTCAATCATTATTCTATTTCTCTAGTTATTATTTTCTTATCTCTCTCTATCTCTCTTCAATCATTACCCCTATCTTCAATCATTACTCTATTTCTCTCTCTCCACCCACTACTAAAACTAAACTAAACTCTCAATCAAACAAAACCAAATATTTATGATTTTTTTTACTGTTATCTAAGTATTTTGAGAAATATCCATTTTTTAGCCAAAAAAATGTAATTTTAAAGTTAAAAAGTGGTTATTTCTCAAAATACTTGGATAAAAGTATTTTTTTTTTAAAAAATTTCCGATTCCTTTAGTCGAGACGAATTAATAACCCACAATAGTTTGAAACAAAATTAACAAATGCAAAAAAATTAAACCAAGGACAAAATTATCAGATTTAAATTAAGTTCATAAGGCCATTCACAGTGGTATAATCAAAATATAAAAACCAAAAGTTGACACATCAGCTTTTAATTATTCACTTAAGTGGTTGCTAAGTTTAATAATGTTGAACTTTATAATGGTCACTTCTAGTCTATAACCAAAATAAGGATCCACTACAATTTCTACTTTCTCTCTCTCCCCCCTCTATTTCCCGTCATTTACTTCCTTCCATTTATGTTTATTTTGGGCAAAACTATATTAATTCACTCTCTTAATTTTGGGGAAAAATCAGTGACTTTCTTCCCTCCTATTATGATTTTTTTTTTTGGGAAAAAAAATAGAAATGACAAAGAATAGTGAAATACTTTAATTCGGTGACAATAGATTGAATTGTAGATGATCGAGAGATATGAGCTTCAGTTTTTTAGGGAAAGAAAGAGAAATAGTTTGTAGGTGAAGTGAATAAGATATAAAGTAGGTGAAGAAGAGAAGAAGAAAATACCAGTTGAAACACGCGTGTATACAAATTTTGGAACTAGTTAACTTATGTGGTGTGAGATCCACAAATTTTGATTATTGAAAAAGTTGCTAGTTTTAGTTATTTAAAACTCAAAATTTGATTATTTCTAATGATGTTGTTAAGTTTGATTATACTATTGTGAGCCATCTTTTATACCAACATTGTTAACTTTAAAAATAATTGACTTTTGATTATACTACTGTGGATGGTCTAAGAATGCAACCTTAAGAGTTTTTAAAAAATAAGTATTTATTTGTAATTTTTAAACTTAAAGATTGGTTTTGTTTGATTGGCAGTTTAGTTTAGTTTTGGTAGTGGGTGAAGAGAGAAATAGGGTAATGATTGGAGAGAGATAGAGAGAGATGATAAAATAATAATTAAAAAAATAGGGTAATGATTGGAGAAAGAAGTATGGTAATGATTGAAAAATAAAACTAAGACAAAACGAACACAATGTTTATTTATGATTTTTTTTAAATTTTTATTGCACCGTTCAAAAGATCTCATCAGTATCTATCAAACAAGATTCTACTGCCCAAAAAATTATTTCCGTAAGTTTATTACATTTAAACTTAAAAATTATAAATAAAGACTTATTTTTTAAGAACTTTACTGGAACAAGGCCTAAGGCCCCGTTCCGGAAATATAAATAAGTACTTATTTTTTAAGAAGACAATTTTAAGCTTAAAAATTATGTGTTTATGTAAATAATTTTTCTATCAATATGGATATTGTTTGATAGATTTCATCGAGATCTTTAATACGGTGAAAAAAAATTGAAAAATTATTTTTCATTTACATTATTTTTGAGTTTGAAAATGTGAAATAAGTACTTATTTTTTAAGAAGGTGTTCTGAAACGGGACCTAACACTATACATAACAAAAATATTCAAAATTTACCAAAATATACTCCAATTTATTACAGTCAAAAAATCAAAGCGAAAAAAATCATTTTTACTTCTCCATCAAATTTAAAAAGGCTCCACAAATTAACCAAAGTTGACCAGTGAGTCCTCCGTACTCTCTCTCTTCCATTGGCGGATTCGAGCCCCCCAATTCCAATCCACTTGAATCCATCACTTTGGGCACAAGGCAACCTGCTCACCTATCCAACCGGTCACAACCTTTCTGGACTTTTACCTACCCTACCGATAAAAACCCCTTTCTTCCCACCGGCCTAACCTGTCCCCTACCCAATTTCAAAAATCTCTCCCCCCCTTCTCCATTTGACTCTCATTTCAACTTCATTTCGCGTGCATTTCAATACCATCTCAATTTCATTTCACTCCCCTCCCCCACTTCTCCCCTCCCCTCACCCTCATTTCATTTGCATTTCAATTTCAATTCCGAGACGTTACTTTCTCTCTCTCTCTCTCTCTCTCTGCATCTCTTTCTCTCTCTATATTTCGTTGTCTCTGTCTCCCTCTCCTTCTCTCTCTCCTCGTTCGTATCGAATCGCGATCGTTTTCGAGTAAAACTTGGACGATTATGGATATGGTGGAAGAGGCCATTTGGCCCCGGTTCTCTACGCGATCTCCTCGGCTCTCTCTCTCCAGAGTTTCTTGAATTTTTTTCCCCACCTTCCTTCTCTTTCTACAGATCTGTGAGAACTGAAGACACACTCTCTCTCTAGAGCTGACTTTACTCCCCGGAGCTTTTGGTCATAGGTGAGTAGTTCATCCCGACAACGCATGTATGTTAGAGCGGTATCGGTTTTTTCTTTTTGAGACTTGAGCTCGGCTTTCGTATGAGGTTTTATGGGTTGCTTCACTAGAATTTGTAGTGGCTGATTCACTTTTATATACTACTTGCTGTTGCGTATCATTTCTGAAAAAAGTCGTTCTTTAAGATTGTATTTGTCGTTTTAATCTCGAAGGATTCGTAGATTTGATTTTTTTGTATGTGATTAGCTTTGCTCTGGCTTTAATTGAGGCCCTGCAAGTCAGTGGTGGGATTGGTCCCCCAGGTTTGGTTGAGGTGCGTACAAGTTAGTCCAAACAGAAGAGTTAGGGGCTAAATTTTGAGTTGTGGATTTTGATGGTAGATGTTTAGAAACAGATCTTTTTTCTGCATATGGGTAGATGTGATTTGTTGCCGATCTTTGTGCTTCTGGTCCATTTATGGGAAAATATTGGGTTATGTGCAGGAAAAGCGAGGAAATATAGTAGTTTGAGTCTTGCTTATCTAGGCGTTGATATGAGAAGGTAGAAGCGATACAAACATTGATGGAAGGATTTGGATTAAGCTCAGAGATGAAGATTTATTGTTGTGGATGCTGATAGGAGAATATAAAGGATCTAAAAACACTGATTAAATTAAAGGAATTGTATTAAGCGCTTTTTTCGTCCTGTGGTTCTGAACCCACGATTAGAACAGAATAAGGTCAATGGTAAGAAGAAAAGATGAAAAAGTGAGTATTTTTTTTCCTTCTATTGGTTTTCTTAGTAGCCGATAGGTGGTTGAACTTGTATAGATGGAGATGAGAGGCATACCTATGCGGCTATATTAAGGGGGATTAATTAGGTCTTGCTATGTTTCATGTTTTGGTACTGATTTTCTCTTTGTTCAAGCTCAAAGTTTGCAGATTTTGTAGTTAATTTGCTTTGTAGGGCCTGATAAGGTTTTTGTTTTGTGATCGTATTTATTTTTGTTATGTATGATGGTTGATTTGCCATTTTGGTTTAAGGTTTAATTAGGGTGCAAGTCTTTCGATATGCAGCCAATTTGATTGTCATGTATTGGCTGTGGTTGTGGTGCAGCTTACTGAAGCATGTGCAGTGGACCGGAGCAATCAAAATCCACATCGTCTTCAACCCCAACCGCTGCAGAAAACAAATCTAACACCAAAGACATGAGTCAACTAACTGTTGATACGAAGGATTCTTTTCCTTGTTCACTTGAACTTGCTGCTAATAACGATTTTAAGGGTTTCAAGCTATTTGTGGAGCAAGATGCTGCTTCTGCTATTAATGAGGTTGGACTCTGGTATGGCCGGAAAAAGGGCTCAAAACAAATAGTCCTTGAGCACAGAACTCCACTCATGGTTGCTGCTACATATGGAAGCCTTGATGTTATGAAGTTAATCCTCTCTCTTCCTGAAGTTGATGTGAATCTTTCTTGTGGACCCGACAAAAGCACTGCCCTTCATTGTGCTGCCTCTGGTGGTTCAGTCAAAGCTGTTGATGTTGTGAAGCTGCTTTTATCAGCTGGTGCTGATCGGAATTCAATGGATTCTAGTGGTTTGCGTCCTTTTGATGTGATTATTGTCCCTCCGAAGCTCCCCAGTATGAGAGCCTCACTGGAGGAATTGCTAATGTATAGTCTTTCTGATGGTTCTGTTGGTGAACATAACCTTAGGGTATCAATCACCAGTTCGAACTCCAACTCGCCAACATTATCTTCATCACCAGGAAACGGCTCACCGCGATCTCCTTCGGATTCAGTTTCTTCTCCAATGACCTCCAAGTTTAATGACCTTCCTAGTAATTCTGTATCCGAGAAGAAAGAGTACCCGATTGACCCTTCTCTCCCAGACATCAAGAACAGCATCTATTCAACCGACGAGTTCCGCATGTTCTCCTTCAAAGTAAGGCCCTGTTCAAGGGCCTACTCGCATGATTGGACTGAATGCCCTTTTGTTCACCCAGGAGAAAACGCTCGAAGGAGGGACCCGCGAAAGTACCACTACAGTTGTGTGCCTTGCCCTGATTTTCGCAAGGGTGCTTGTAGGAGAGGGGATATGTGTGAATATGCCCATGGAGTGTTTGAAAGCTGGCTCCACCCGGCCCAGTACCGAACTAGGCTATGTAAGGATGGAACGAGTTGCGCGAGAAGGGTTTGCTTTTTTGCCCACACCCCTGAGGAGCTCCGCCCATTGTATGTTTCAACGGGGTCTGCTGTTCCATCTCCACGATCAAATGGTAGTGCTATGGACATGTTGAGCCTTTTGCCTGGTTCGCCCTCCTCGTTAATGTCTGCTTCACCATTCAATCAACAACCCATGTCTCCATCAGCGAATGGGATTTCTCACTCTTCATTGGCATGGCCTCAGCCAAACGTTCCAACCCTTAATCTCCCTGGAAGCAATCTGCAGTCAAGTCGATTGAGGTCTTCCCTTTGTGCAAGAGACATTGCACTTGAGGAGTTGAACATGTTGCCAGATTTTGACACCCAACAGCAACATCTCCTTAATGACTTGGCTTGTTTTGCTCAGAGCCGTTCTAATTCGGCCTCCTTTAACCGCTCCTGTTTGTCTAAAGCACTAACTCCTTCGAATCTCGATGAGCTATTTTCTGCGGAGATCAATTCTTCTCCCAGATACTCTGATCAGGCGGCGGGTTGTGGTGTTTTTTCTCCATCACACAAATCTGCTGTTCTGAGTCAGTTTCAGCAGCAGCAGAGCATGCTGTCGCCTATCAATACTAATAATGTTTTCTCACCCAAAAATGTTGAGCACCCTCTATTGCAGGCTTCCTTTGGCGTTTCGTCTCCCCGAGGCATGTCTCCACGAAGTGTGGAACCAATCTCTCCAATGAGCAATCGGCTCTCTGCGTTTGCTCAACGTGAGCAGCAGCAGCATCAACAACTACGCAGCCTCAGTTCACGGGATCTTGGATATAACCATAACCCTATTTCTGCTGTGGGGTCCCCTGGGAATCAGCAGTTATGGGGATCCCCAAATGGAAAAGTGGACTGGTCTGTCAATGGGTCTGAATTGGGGCGACTACGACGGTCATCTTCTTTTGAGCTGAATAACAATGGGGAGGAGCCGGACTTGTCGTGGGTCCAATCCCTGGTCAAGGAATCATCACCAGCTGAGATTAAAGACAAGATTGCTGGAGGTCCAGTTTCTGGGGTTGTGTCAAATGGTGAGGCTGTGAAATCCGGTTCTCAAGCTGAATCGGTTGATCATTCGGTTTTAGGAGCTTGGCTTGAGCAGATGCAACTCGATCAGCTCGTAGCCTAAGTTAAAAATTGAATTCTTTTCACTCATTCAAATATAAACAGAAGTTAGGAAGTACTTCCTTTTTGGGGTTTTTATTTTGGCTGGTGGAGGAGATGAAGATGGTGAAATTTTAACAAGGGTTTAAGAGGGAGCCATAAAGTTTGGGAAAGATCATTCATTTTTCATTTGTTGTTGCAGCAGGAGTCAGAAAATGAGGATGAAGAACCCTATCTGGGCTACTAAAGTAACCCAGTCCAGATTTGGTATAGTTTCTTAATATTTTTTTGAAGTTGTAGAATTTCTTTTTCCCTTTACTTTTCCTTCGAAGAAAAGCTTCACGTTTCACTGCAATGAAACTGGGCTTTTTTTTTATCTGTTGATTTTCTAAACTGTTTTTTCCATTTGCTAAACTAGTAACTGTAATCTCAGAGGAATGGTGGTTGTCTTTTGCCTCTCTCATTCATGATGTCTGTACTGTTCGAGGGGTGGTAAAGGTTGGTAGAAAGTCTTGTGGAGGTGCCATTGTTCCTCTATTGATGTAAAATTGAGTTTAAGTCGCTTATTATTATTTCAATACCTTTATTTTTCTTCTCTCCATTTTGTTTTTGGCTAAAGAACATCATTTCATTGGTTAGAAAGGAAATACAAAGAGCTGTTCATGATACAAACCAACAGCAACATATAAATTGCACATAGCCTAAATGCAGCAGCACACTGCCTAAATTCATACATCTTGCGTCATGAATGTGTATTCTGCCTAAATGCAGAAGCACATTGCTTAAATTCATACATCTTACGTCATGAATGTGTATTCTGCCTAAATGCAGAAGCACACTGCCTAAATTCAATACATCTTATGTCTCGAATGTGTCTTCTATGAACCTTCGCATGCATCAATAATTTCAAACGAGTACATTTTCTCAGATATCAATATACTTTTTATCTGTTATCTAAGAGCGAGACCTTGTTAGTTGGACGCTAGTGTACATCGAGAAGCATGCAAAGGCTTTGGGACTGGTGGGATGCATGTGGGTCCCACTGCTGGATGTCTGAGTTGAGTGAGATTTATACTTGATAAGGATTCTTTTCAACTGTGATTAGCCTACATTGGAATCAGATGTGTTGGACTGTGACACTGGGGGAAGGGGGGCTACATATTTTTCTTGCAATAGGAAAATTTGGTCCTTCAGCCTTTTTTAAGGAAGAGAAGATGGGGATGGTGGATGGTGGGTTGGTTGGTTCTCCCTTTATTGTTTTTTTTTTTTTTGGGTGCCAACCACTCTGTGTACTGGAAAGTGGGTATGACTTTTTATCAATGTGATGAGAATTTGAGTGATTTCTTTAAGATTTTGATTTTGATTTTGATTGTGAAATGTGGGGTCAAGTATCTGGCCTGCGTTTAATGGTCGGTTGTGGACTTGGTTACCTTTATCTTATTCTTTTACAGTATAAGCTAGGGTTCGGACTAGTTTACTTGAACTTTGACTAATTGTGAAAGATAATAATATTGTCCGTTAGGAACGATTCATTTAAAGTCAGAGCAAAATTTTGTATGGACTAATTTCATAAGAGTTGATAACACATGAAAAATTTCAACCGTAAAATCTTGAGAAAGAACAAATCCTTGAGTTTTTGACATTGACCACCAAGCCAACTTGGTGTTGGTTTCTGTACATTTCTTTAAAGTCTATTGCTTAGGTTAGAAGTATCATCCATTACCATCCCACCCTCCATATTAAATTCCTTGTCAGGTTTTCAATATGAATGATTCATTTTTCTTTAATCAGCATTTGGATTCGTACTCTGCCTTTTCCCATCAATTGTTGAAGAAGGCTAGATCCGTGCTGTCTGAGCTTTTTTTTTTATTTATAATATTTTATAATATATTTTTTTTAGCAATGGCTGAGCTAGTTTTTGTTGGAGGAAAAATCATTGTAGTGTCCCACAGTTATGTTAGAGTCTTAGAGAGGGAGCATGCCACATGGGCATTCACAGTACTCTTTCGTTTTGGTTAGGGGAAAAGATTGAGGTTTCCATTCTTGGATGGGTTTTTTCTTTGTAATTCTAGGAGAAACAATTTTCAGACAATTGGGGTGAATAAAACTCTTATTTGGGACTTCTACTATATTAATGTTGAACATTAAGATCGACTTCATTTTAAGTCGTGGACTCTGCTACTCCATGAGAAAAGACTTGGGAACGGACGTGTATCTAAGCGCTTCTATGTTCGGTAAGTTGTTAATCGAGTAAACCCCGAGCTAACGCAGTCACCGAACAATCAATGGTCTTCAAAGAGCTTGGGTTAAGATTCGACTCCCACAGCATGCTATCAATTTCCGTGTCGGATCATTCTACATGAAACTTTTTTCCGGCTTAATTGGACCCCGCTAGTGCACACGATAGAGTTGATCTCTCATATTAATCATGGCCGAATACCCAATTACTAAGAAAAAACCCATCTAATCATTGGCAATGATGCCAGTGTTATCCAAATTTACAAGCTACAGATGCTTTAAGTTATTTTTCTAGAGGTGGTGCTACTTTCTTCTGGTACGTCAGAAATTGCACATCTAACTAGCAAACGCACAAAAAAGGTGAACAAGTTAACAAAGGTTTCGGAATGGTGTCGCACATCATTCCGTCAGACGTCATCATTCTGTTGCTTGAGGCGGACATGAGAGGTTTTAGTTTGTTGTTTATCTTTCCAGTGTACCCAAAAAAAAACCAAAAACAAAGGAGAAAAAGAGATGCAGTGTATCATCTCCGAATGACATTCGGATTCTGTGTTCATATGACAACATGTAGAAATAAGAGTTTTCCAACGATCAAACCCCCGATACAAAGAAAAAATGAACAGAACTAGTCTGCCTATCCGGTAACTACCGCTATATACTCACCATGATGCTGATCCAAGAATGAAGAAAAAAAATGGACAGAAACAAGTCTGTCCGGTACCCTGCTCGAAAAATGGATCAGGAATCGGTGTAAAACTACAGTCGCCGTATAGCTTTCATCTCCCCTCTCCCACTTGAATCGATCGGCGCCTGAGAAAGCGCCACGGCCCTGTTCCACTCGCCATCCTACACGTGCCAAAAGAGACATGTTACGAAATAGTATGAACTTCTTATATCAATCAACACTGAATCATAGTAGTACTACTTTTGCTCTAATGAAGAGTTAAAGCTAGCAAATTATTTTCCATTTTCTTATTTCCCTTCATGTCTCTGAGCAAACAAGAAGAGAAAACAACAGCTAGCCCTTTTCCTGGTTTCTCATGTTGGATTCGTTTGACAATTAGCAAACATTTAGTCATCTAAATTTACTCCTGGAAAGTGAACAAAAGCGGTTGTTTTGGTCGCGCACTTGGATCTGTTGAGCAATCATTCGGGGCTTATGCTTTGAAAAATCGAAACCTATTTGGTAGGTTGTTATGGTGTACGGATCGTATGAATAATACTCCCTCCGTCTCATTTTCAGTGTCCCCTACGAAAAGACTTGCAATTTTTGAATAAAAAAGCAAACTACTTCCGTGCATAATCTTTTCGATTTCTTTGCACCAAATTAAAGATCTGCAAAAAAATCACATGAAATGGTTTGGTTAGTAATGTACTAATAGCAAGGGAAATTACCTCCAAACCCCGACAAATGCACGTAGGCCCATATAAATAGTTAAAGCAAGCCATATTCCAACAAAGCCATGGCTTTTAGACAGAAGGAACAAAGATCCAATGCTCACTGCGGACACAATAACCTGCGGGTACAGGTACGACAACAAGTATTCGCTAGAAGTGAGTTTACGTAGACGAAAATGCAATAACATGTTTTTGCTTCTTGCGAACACAGCTTACCATGGAGAATGCAGAATAGGCAAAATCGGATGCTCCGAAGTTCACACCGTCGAACACGAATGCCAAGACGTTAATTGGTTGGGTTGCTGCGATAAACTGACGGGAGTGTGACAAATTTTTAGTTTAGAATCATGGTATAATAACCTTATAGTAATTAATTAACACAAGAGATGGGATTTACCGGAATGGCTACAATTATGAGGTGTATGACGCTTTTGTCCTTCGTAAATATTCGAGAGCCGAATAGCAAGCCAAGTCCAACTACAACAGCGAGCCCCAGACCCATTACAAAGGTCATCTGCACAATAAAACCTCTCAAAGTTTTTAGCTTGTATATGCATGGAAGAGGGTACCAAAGTAATTTTAGATACGTTGTAACTATGACTTCGTGAATAAAAACTATTTGAACAAAGGGTTCAATTTCCAAAATGCGCCATGAAATTCGCCCTTTTAGAGGGTTCCACAAGTTCAAGATACGAAAGTAGTCATAATTTGAGATATCACAACTTAGCAGAGGAGTTGTAATCCGGTACTTGGCAAATGGCTAACCTGCAATACACGAGCTGCAGCGGCTTTTGCTTTCTCGTAGTCCTTCTCAGCAAATGCACAAGCAAGGATAGCCTGGAGGAGGGCGCGGAGGGGAACCATTACTAAGTGACCGATCAATTTCGCGAAAAGGAATAATAAGGATTTGGCTTTAGAGAGAGAGAGAGAGAGAGGCTCATATATACCTGTGCAGCAACAGCCAAACCATCAGCAAGAAGGGATGATGTCATCCAGACCTGTAAGCAAATCTGAAATGCAGCCATAGGTGTTGTGCCTAGCCTTGCAGCCATTGATGCTGCCAAGGTTACACAAAATGTTACGGCTATTACCCTTGTCAGCAGTAGAAATCCTGTGCCCAAGGGAAAAAAAAAACAGAGTTAAGCAGGAGACAAAAGGCCATGAAATAGTACGCATTATGTTCCGTAAGCTTAGAACGAAGAAGCAAATAGATCGAGCAGGGGAGTCGAATCCTTATTACTATTGCATTGATAAGTTCATTTCAAAAGAGTAAACTTGGAAAAAAAAACTGACGTAATTTACAATGAAAGAGGAACATTGAACTCCTTACCATTTTTAAGAAATCGACCAAGCTGCAAATCTTTAGCACTTGGAGGTAGGAGGTCAACTATTTTCATCAATTTAAACAGGAGGATCAATGAAATTAAGTATCTGTAAGAAAATAAAATAAATTAAGAGTAGATATAATCAGTGAAAATCGTAAGAAGATCAAGATGTGAAAATTTTCACTATCTGATTGATGGTGTTTGAAAGTAACTTACTGAGAGAGCACATGTGCAATGGCTGCACCACTGACTCCCAAACGGCAAGTGAAGATAAGAATTGGGTCCAGTATTACATTCATCAAGTCTCCTGCCACTAAATGAGACACAGCCCAGATGAACAGAGTTAGATGCTGCAGTGTACATCACTTTCAAACAACATACTAGATGATTGTGTTTCATTTCTTTGATAAGTGAACGTTGCAAGCACAAAGTAATACTTGTTTTTTTTTTTGATCCGGTAATATTTGTTTGATTTCTTGTAAGAATAAAGTTTCAAGGATTCATAACTTCACATCCAATATGCTAGTCCTCCAAAAACTTCCACTAGAATTGCAAAAAAATTGTTTATTGATCCATCTAGCAAATGGACGAAAAAGATGATTTCTATGGTCTGGTCCACTTTATTCTATGATGAATTCCTGGTCAGTATTTTACTACAAACAATCTCCAAATTCAAATTGAAATTTTTACAAAATAAAACAAGATAAATAGCTCGAGTTTTTTATCATCCTATGTATTTCTAATTTTGAAATTCCTATCCATAGGTCTACAAATCTGCGTCAAAAAGACTACATGAATTAAAGGCTAGTTATTGATTGCGAGTTTCAGGTTGATGGGTGCATAGACGCGTAAGACTCCTATCATCATTTGTCAGGATAGGATAAGGAGTTATCATGTTTTTAGCTGCGATGGGCCGAGGATCCACCGTCCATAAAGTGATTAAGTAATGAACTATTAAGTGATGGATGATGCTATGGTGTCCCCGGTCATTTTGGGGACACCGTAATTTTTGGCATAACAGAACCCTTACAAGCATAACAAAAATCATTACAAGTATAATAGAACCATAACATGGTATAATCAAGGCATAACCAAAAACCAATCAAGGCATAACCAAAAATCAACTAAGACATAACCAACCAAATTATGACTTGTTATGGTTTTGGTTATGTTTATAATGGTTTTGGTTATGCTTGTAATGAATTTGGTTATGCTTATAATGGTTTTGTTATGCCAAAAGTTACGGTGTCTCTAAAATGACCGGGGACACCGAAGTCATTCCCTTAAGGGATTGGCCGAACAAATGAAAAATACCATACTCCATCAATAAGGACACTCCTTGAAAAGCAAAAAGTGAAATGGAGGACAAGGAAAAAACAAACCAATCGAGAAAATCGTGTTTACCTGTGGCATACAAAGGAGTTCTGGTGTCTTTAAATCCGCGGAACACCCCTTGCATGGCCAGAGAGAGGAGAACAGCAGGAGCCCCGAGCGCCCTTAAAGTCAAATACCTTTGTGCTGGCTTTAGCATAGGGGAGCCCTAATCAATGAAAGAGAGCCTTGTCATTCCTTGTTACGCATCCTACTAATAATAGTAGAAGAAAATTTATAACGTTTTTGGGATCGCGGAATTCATAGTAGTGGAACAAGAGAAGGTGCTCTTCCGTTTCTGGCGCAAATGTTGTGTGTTCTGTACCATAAACTAGTAGGACTACATCTTTCAGTAACTCTGTTTCACAGTTCTACAAAGTGTGCCAAAAAGGCAAAAACTATTCAAGGGGTATGTTAAATGTACACAACGAAAAACCAGACGAGAACAGTCGTAGTGCAGACAAGCAATATCTACAAGAAATCCAACAGCCTGAAGCATTTGACAATGGGATACTTACAGCTTTGACACCCATGAAACCCAAAATTGGTTTTGCCAGAAATATAAGGAATATGGTTTGGAGGAGGCCAAGGACACCACCCAGAAGGAGTGCAGTAGATGCCGAAGGTATATGACGCTTCTCCTTTTTGAATTTGACCTTCTTCCCACTGCTAATCGTTATAGTCGGAGACTTGCATGCAGTTGTTTTGAAATCTGAAAAAAAAAGAACTTAAGATGTGACTGGTGAATGTAAAAGCGATACATTTATCGCAAGTGGTTTTAACTTGCATAGCCTATGACGACGTAGTTAATGCCTAGATCAACATCCCTTATCACTTGTTCAGTACCTTCTCCTGGCATCAACTCCTTCGTTTCATTCTTTGAGGCCGAACCCTTTTCCAAGTTTTCAAGCGCGGCATCTTCCGGCAACAACTCTTCTATGCCTTTGTTTTTGGCTGAAATCTTTTTTGAGTCCTCTTCTTCTGGAAGTTTACTGTTCATTCTTTCAATTGTGTCTTCCTCAGCAACAAAAGAAGTGGTTATACTAACCAGGGGAAATATGGTAACTTTCGAAGCTTGATTGAAGATAGCAATGGCAACTCCAACTGCAGCAAGTTGCACCGGGCCTACAAGATAGCAGAAAAGAAGCAGGATATTCAAATCTACGATTTCTCCATTGTATAACTAATCATTTTCGTAATTTCATGCAAATATTGGGGAAGAAAACTTTGTCAAGAGAAGGATCTGCTGGCTTCCAGAAAATAACCTGTGGGTAAGTATTGACAAGTATTAAAAAATGCATGTTTCTTTCTTCTTCATTTTCTGACATATACAATTTTTTTTTTTTGGCTTCAAACTCAAAGCGGAAGGGATCACCATGAGCTAGAGACCCCTCCCCTCACTCTAACAGACACCACACACTAAAACCTGACTATGGCTATTTCGTCGAAGAGGAGCCCAAACGTGGGAAGAGTGAAGGAGGAGCCTTAGATGAGTGGGAAACAATGTACAAGATCTGCCAAAAATTAGGTTCTTCAACCATAATCTTTGTGTCTAAGAATGGAGGAATTTTTCAGTGCCGAGTGGGTATTGCCGACGTGGCACCCGCTTGGCACACCCGAGCCGTCCGATACACTTTTGGACGGCTCGGATTAAAACACTCTCTCTCCTCTCATCCTAACACTTACTCTCTCCTTTTCTCTCTCCAAATCTGAGCCATCCAAACCCGTAATGGACGGCTCGGATTGCCGAGCGGGCACCACGTGGTACCCGCTCGGCACTGAAATTTTTTTCCTAAGAATGAGGGTGTAGGTATGAAATCCTTACAAGGAAACAACTTGGGGCTGCACAATGAGTGCCATGTCGAGAAAACACTTCGAAGTTTTAAGAGCATGGAAGACCATATACAATGGGGCAGTTTGGAAGACCATATTGTGCCACAAAACTTAATGGCCCGGTGAACTAACCTGTTGGGCAAAGGCAAAAATGAAACACCCTGCTAAAAAAGCAATGACCGAAAAGTGGAGCAGCCAAAGTTTGAGAAGGTTTATGTCAAGAATGAAAATAGTAGAAATGCAATGCCACGTTATGTAAACTACTTCCAATCAATGTGCTGGCATTTTCTTGCAAGTAAAATCACATAGTATCAATAATCATGGTTTTTATAGAAGTTGGTCAAAAAAGTTCGAAATCTGGTTAATTAGTCGACACCGAACTGGAAAAATAAAAACAAGAAGGGTTTCTAATAAACGAGCTTGTGATAAACAGGTACAAACTGTATGGAGTCCAGAACATAACCGTAGCCCCAACAGCAGGTCAAATCTGTTGCATCCTTGATGCTTTGCAAGTTGCAACTATGTAGATGAGATGTGCATGAATTATGTGAACATTCTCATAAAAAACTCACTGTTTGGTCTTAAAAGAAACCTCATTCTCAAGAAGTTCTTCAAGTAGAACCATAAAAGAAATTAAGCTCACTCAACGATCGGATATAGAACAAAATGCCATACCCAAATGACCAATGAATACTGTGTCAATTAGAGAAGCAACGGGGTCAGCAGCCAAAGCAAGTGCAGCAGGTAATGCAATCTGCAGTATCTCCGAACCGATAGGATCCAGCTTAAAGAGAAGCCTAAAAAACATTTCCGAATTAAGTATCAGATGTTAGAAGCAAATACATGAAACAACTACGTATGTGTACATTTTCAGACGTGGGAGAAATTTCCACATACCTAAGATCTTTGAAGAAAACTGAGAGTGGCAACTTCCACTCTCTCTCCATGGGAGGCAGTTGTTCACCATCCTCGGCCATGATTAATCGAAGCCAAAAACCTTTATGGCGTATTGATCAAGTGCTTTTCTTTTCACCCGATTCAAACAACCTTTGGTGCGACACCGAAACTAAAGCACTCACAGGTTGAGATCTGCAACCTACAAGGAACACGCGCGATAAATTAGTCACTTTTTTTTTTCTTTTCTGGTAAGCATTACAACAAGAAAACGTATGCATGATGGGTTTCAACAACCAAGGAACACCCATGCCATGCCAAAGGACGCGTATCCATGTAGCCAATCCAACATAAAGCTAAAAGAAGGAAAAAATAGATAAAGATAGTAATTCCGAGTGAGGGAGGGTTCCAGGAAGGATAGTGGCCATAGAAATGTGATGCATTTACGTACCCAGATACAGTTTAGAGCAACCTCTTGTTTAACTCTGATATGACACACAGGGTTACTCTTGTCAGAGCTGCATGTGGTTTCAGAACAGGAAAGCCGAAAGATATATATAAGCACTATAGCAAAGTTGAAATGAATTTAAAGCTTGCTAGTCAACATAATTAGGCGTGGTAAGAACCTCCCCCGGAACGTACAGGGAAGATACCACAGTCGACCGTGGTATTTGCTAAATGAAAATATGTACTCCCTCCATCCCAATTTGTTGAGGAATTTTCGAGCCGGGTTGGTATATCTCATGTGATACCCGCTCGGCACATCCGAGCCGTCCAATACACTCTTGGATGGCTCAAATTGAAACACACACTCTCTCTCTCTCTCTCTCTCTCACCGAACGCTTTCTCTCTTCTTTTTCTCTTTTCAAATATGAGCTGTTCAAAAACACAATGGACAGCTTAGATGCACTGAACGGGCACCACGTGCTACCCACCCATCACTTAAATTGCACCCAGAAATGCTAAACTCCGGGCAAACCTCTGGTGGCTCAAAAGTTTGGAATGTTTGATCTTCATGAAATTCGAACTTGCAACCTCTCAGGAGATAAGCGCTTTTGTTGCTTTTCCCATGACCCACTCGGCCAAACCCCTTGGAGTTTTTGTTTGGAAGAAGCTGCTGACGTTTTCTTTCTAGAGCTGGAAAATACGGTAAGTTTTGTATCCTAATTTGCTTTAACGAAGAAATATTATCCGGTGGACCAAAATTATGCGATTCACCAAACCCAGCTGTCTCAGTTGGTGTGCGGCATAGGCTTCCCCGGTGGAGGCTGTCGTTTGAGCGTTTGAGCCCCACGGGGGCGCGTTTGGGGTTCAGAGTTATGGATAGCTCAGAACTCTCTGTTGACTAACCTACTAACTCACTAATTCCTCTAATTCTGTTGGTGAATATTGTTGTGACAAAAAAAAAGAAAAGGAAGCAATATGCAATTCTGAAAAAAATAAAAAGGAAAAAAAAAATACAACTGAATTAGAACTTTTTGATAGTCTTCCAGACTACTTCTCCATTTTAGTCAAAATTCCACAAAACACTCACCAATTAAAAACATGGGCCATCACTCTGCAAAATAAAGGACATTGGTAGGACTTCCTAAGCAAATATGAAAAGGAAATGCCATTTCACCTCCCTGAGTTGAACATTCCCTTGGTGATGCATATAGAGCAATAATAATTAATCGATGTGCCAAGAAAAAACTAAAAAGTTTCTATGGTTCAAAAGAGTCCAAATAAGAGAGAAAAAAAGAGGACTTGCCCATCACTAACAACAATAATGCTAGGAAGACAACACTCCATCACAATACTAATCACACCCGTCTGCGTGGTTTTGCATGATTAATCATGCAGGGCCACTCACGTGGTTGTGGTGGAGCATTGTGTTTCTTACAGTATTGTTTAAAAAGATTTTTTTTGGTTTTTTTGTCACTCAATAGATGTCTAGTCTATTCCTACGGGAATGAGGAAGGGATACCGCTAAACGGCATATGAGAGAGGCAAGTTCAGAGAACATCAACCAGTACACCAAGCACTCGCGTTTCTGCCTTCCTGGCTAAAATCGAATCCTTACCACCAAATTACTGCCCGTTCTCTCCAGATAACACCCATAGGCCATAGAGTACGACGTTACAACCACTAAATTATGGTCCCCAATCCGATCAAATGCATAAAAATTAAGAAAATGGAAGCACCTCGGAAACAATACTCATCAATACATAAACAAATCACCCATCTAGGAATTCCGTAGCTGAACGTACAATCGTGCAGATGTCAATCTCTCTGGTCAGAAGACAAAAATCAAGATTTTTCAACGGAAAAACCTCCCCCAAGTTCAGGGAGACAACCGTGGTTACTTGCTAATGCTAAATATAATGAAAATGGAAAGTAATCTTGGCACTTTATATTTACCCAATAGCACTTTATTTTGTCTTTATTTAATAAAATTATAAAATTATTTTTTATTGTGTTAGTGTTCATCCACTTTAAGGAGTATTATTGTAATTTCAAATTTTAAGGAGTATTATTGTAATTTCAAATAAGAAAATGACAAAAATTAACCGGCCATTTGTTTGAAAGTACCAATGAAAATACTGTATGTAACTAGGGGGGAGGTGACAAGAAAAACACAGAATATGGGGAGAAAATACTCAGCCAATAGAAAGTGGCAATTTGTTTGGAATATTTATCTCTTTCTATAATCGGATGTCGAGGTCAGATAGTGAGCACCTCGAATAATTCCGGAGCGTAAAACTAACGGCCGAGCAAACTTCTAGTGGCCCCTAAATTTGGAATATTTGACCTGCTAGGTAGTTGGAAATCATTACAATAGACAGATTAAAGCAATGAAAGAGACTGGGAGAGTCGGGGTAATGTGCGTTTATTCGAACTTGCAATCTCTTGGAGGACAAACTCTTTAATTAGTTGCTTTCCAGTACCCACTCGGGGTTTTTGTTTGGAATATGCTGCTAACATTTTCTTTCCAAAACTGGAAAATATGGCAAGTTTTTTGTATTAATTTTCAAAAAAGTAAAAATAAAAAGGTTACCAAACACCCCCCCTTAGTATCCTAATTTGTTTTCAGGAAGAAAATGGTAAACCGAAATTTTGCACGCTGAATTAAAACTTCTTGATGGTATACTAGACTACTCCATTTCATTAAATGTTTACTAGTAATAAGTTGGTGGGACTTCTTAAGCGAATATGAAAAAGGAAATGCAACTTCACCTTCCTCAGTTGAGGACAAGGGAATGAAGCCGAGTGGCATCTCCTGCAAAGCAATGCCGAACAACCGATTCGACAGTTTGTCTTAGTACGAACGACTCGGATTAAATCTGAACGCATACAAATTCGAGCTATCGATTGCTCGGCGAAAAATCCGAACTGTCGATTGCTGAGATAAACGGTCGGATCGGCTGCCACTCTGCACCCGCTTTGCAGGGGTGATGCAACTTTACCTCCCCCAGTTGAACATTCCCTTGGAGATATATAGCAATATATAGTTTCAAGTGCCAACAAAAACCAAAAGCTTTTCTATCTATGGTTCAAAAGAGTCCAAGCTAGTGAGAGAAAAAGAGATAGGCCTGCTTCTTCTCCCCAGATAACACCCGCAATAGCAGTATGTTTACGACCATTAAATTATGGTCCCCAAAAGCATCAAAATTCAGAAAAATGGAAGAAGAAGCATCTCAGAAACAATACTCAATGGCCAATGCATAAACAAATCACCCATATACGGAGTATCTAGAAGGAAATTCCGTAGCTAAACGTACAAATCAGACAGAAGTCATCGAAAGACAAAAGGCTACGACATTGTTTTCAACAAGTAATCAAAAGACGATGAAAAGGAGCTAAAAGTGATTGAAAAGAGTAATCGAAAAGGTACATTGACTGACGCGCGCCTTCATCTTGTGAACGCAAATGCCAACTTTGTTTCCATTCCATACAGATAAACCTCCTGTTCCCAAATGCTTGTAGTCCAGTTGATCACTCGAAAACTATGGAACGTACCGAGAAAAGTTCCGGATAGATATGGCGTTTCTACACGCATTGCGTTCACGAATCGCGTTATTTTCTTAGGTTTTGTTGCACCCAGCCGAAAAAGTAATTTCTTTTATATAGTATATAGTGATGAAAGTGGAATATTGTTGAGACTTTTTCTATATGATGACGTAAAATTATGGTTTGTGCGTTACTTTTGGACTTAACTGTGATTGGTATGTTGGATTGTAAGCTGATTGTCCGTTCGCAAGAAAAAACCAGACTGACCACTGGTTTGGCTAAATGTCCGAAACGCATTTATCTCGAGAAAATTGAATGACTAGTACAACTAGGTACATGCACAGCTCATACCGGTTTCCACCACATATCGAATGAAAGGAAGAGTACAAATAACATCTGTTGCTATGTCTATCGTGAATTTATATATTTTACATTACCGATTACCGAAATACCATTGTCTAGATTTTGGGGTGCTATCGATTGGTAGGGCCAACTTGACTTTTCGGGGGCCTAAACCGAAATTAAAGATGAACCCCTATTATAATTAAGGTGTACCGAAGTGAGAGGTCCCCCTAAAATTCATAAAGTCCCGGGGGCCTAAAGCGGCCCCATCTCAAATTTTAGCTTAGGGGCTGGTTCCGACTACAGTCAGATCGAACTCTGACACAGTGCTGTCTGAATTAGGCTTCACATGCAAAACAACCATAAACAAATACTTCCATATTGGAGTAGTAAAAAGAAAGAACAGGATTTTTAACGGCCGTATCGCAGCCGTACCACCATCCGTACACATGGTTCAGTTTGAACATGATCCGAATGCTTTTACCCAAGTTGAAATGAACTTATCAACTTAGGGACCGGGGAGGTAAATGGCGTGTGCTGGGTTTATTTGCTACAATCTGTTGGCATATTCGGTTGGCTCGAAACGAGTGGATTTTCGTTAAGGGAAAGAGTGGAGGAGGCAAGGATTCGTTCTAAGGCGATGGAGGCATTAAATTCTTTGTTAGCGGCGGAATGCACGGTCAGTACTCAGTAGTTCATCAAGGGAGCCGGTGGGTGTCAATCCGTCGTGGAGCCCACCTCCCCGAGGTATATATACTGAAGATCAATGTCGATGGAGCTTTCGATGCAAGATCGGGGAAAGGAGGTGTTGGCATGCATGGTTATCAGGAATAATAGTGGTGATCGAGGTAACGGGAGCAGAAGCCGCAGTTCCAATTTTCTAAGAGTTCAGACAGTGATCCAGATGTTGCCCGGCAAATCAAGTGTCAAATCTTGTTTAGGAGTGATCATCAAGGATTCATTACAGTTCGCAAGTTGTTATGTTCTGATTTTCATTTTGTTATGCCTAATTGTAATAGGTTGGCTAATTCTTTAACTAAGTTTGTCCTATCCTTAGTTTCTCATACTAGCTGGCAGGGGAACTTTTCTGATTGGGTTCTCAGAGAAGCTTAAACTTTGGACTATTCTACTACGAGTTGAGCAATAAAACTATATAGATTGACAAAAATTTAAAAAAAAAAACGCAACTGAATTATATAACTTTTGATGGACTTGGGGAAGCTGCTGTGCAGCTTCGTGCTGCACAGCGTGCTGCACACCCGCCGGCGGGCCTTGCCGGCATTGGTCCGGCGATCGGAGACGTTCAACGCGTAGAGCTCGTCGAGTTTTGCGTGTGCGCCAAAAATCAGCTCGATAAAATATCGAGAAGTGCCTCATCCGAACACATATAACTTGAAAAAAATGGATTCAGTGGTTGTGATCCAGTGTTTTGTATCCATTTGGATTTCATTTTTTTCAAGTTATATGTGTTCGGATGAGGCACTTAACAATATTTGATCAAGCTGATTTTTGGTGCACAAGTAAAACTCGACGAGCTCTACGCGTTGAACGTCTCCGATCGCTGGACCGATCCCGGCAAGACCCTCCGGTGGGTGTGCAGCACGCTGTGCAGCATGAAGCTGCACAGCAGCTTCCCCAAGTCCACTTTTGATAGTCTACTACTACATTTAATCAAAATCCAACCAAGCACTCACCTGGGTGTGTTATATATAGCAATTATAACCATGGGCAAAATAAAGCACACTGAAATTGCACAATTTAAGAGCATAAATATATAGTAGTAAGTTGGTGGGACTTGTTAAAGAAGAAAATATGCAAAAGGAAAGGCCACTTCACCTCCCTCAGTTCAGCATTTCCCAAGCTTTCTATAGTTGCAAAAGAGTCCAACCAAGAGAGAGAAAAAGAGAGAGACCTGCTCATTACCAAGACTCCTTCCTGCCCCTTTTCCCAAGATATAACACCATATATATATACTACTACCAGATTACCATTATATAAAGAGTTTTTGTTGCATAGTATACCAGATTACCATTATATAAGGAGTTTTTGTTGCATAATATACCAGATTACCATTATATAAATAGTTTTTGTTGCATAATATACCAGATTACCCCTATATTACGCGTTAACTTTTGCCTAAGATCTCAGATTTTACCAATACAATCATTAAATAGTAGTCAATGCATCAAAAATTCGGAAAATGTAAAGCATCTCAGGAATACACCAATAAATCACCGAGCTAGAAAGACAATTGAAAGTACAATAGGGAAGACGTCAATGACGGGTCAAAAGGGCAACATTATTCAAACTTACCAAATTGCATAGTTAAACAATCAGAAGACGTTGAAAAGGAGTTAAGAAGTGATTGTATGAAAACCTTCATTTTTGTGATGTGGACTGAAATGCAACTTTATTTCCGCATCATACAGATAAACCTGTCCCAAATGCTTGTTGCCCCAGTTAATACATTTTTAAAAAACAAAAAACAAAATCCAACTTTTCTCATGAATTAAAAGAAATCAATATTCCCTTCGTCCCGATTTGTTTGTCGTCTTTTTGACTTTTTGAGAGCATTTGACCTCTAAAAAAATTGTTTATAATTTTCAATTCATAATGTTTTTAATATGCAATATGGATCTTATTTGGTAGATTTCAATTAGTTTTATCATCCAAAATCTTAAAATCATAAAAAAAGCATTATGAAACGTAAGATATAAGTATATTTTTGAAAGACACAAATTTTGACAATTGGACAAACATATTAGGATGGATGGAGTAGTATTTAGCAAATTGTTGAAGAAAAAAAAAATTTCTTGAAAGAATGATATTATTGTTTTTAAGTTCTCGTTTTTTGGATCAAAAAATATTTTGGGTCGTAAGGAGTATCTAAATCACCTATATACCATAATAGCATTGTCTAGATTTCGGGGTGCTATGAAACCATGACTAAAAATCAGGCCTCACAATTAAAAAAACCCCTCAAATCCTCTCTACCAGAAATTTGGTGTACCTATGTTCCGGTGAGTTTTTGGCCATTTGAATTTTAAGGGATATAAAAATTTGAATTAGACGGCCGAAAACGCATAGGAACAGAGGTAGTGAGGAAATTGGGTACAGAGGACTTGAGCTCCTCACAGAACCAATTAACATAAACGGGCAGTATCTTCCAAAGAAAAAAGAAACAAAAAGCATTTTTAAGTTTTTAATGGCAAAAAAAAGGAGTTTTTAATGGCCGTATCGCAGCCGTACCACCATCCGTACCCATGGTTGATCGATCGATACCTTCCACTTTCGCGAACTCAAATGCAACTTCATTTCCACATTATACAGATGAACCTGTTCCAAATGCGGGCCTCGTGCAGGTCTCAAAAATTTTAGTTATAATTTCTAATAAATTTTCTCTATCTATTTATTCACTTATTAGTCTCAAAAATTCTCGTAAACCTTTCTCAAAACCCAAACTTGAGGTGACAGTAACGCAGTATACAGATATCATAACAAGCGAAAGTAAAATTGACAAAGAAACCCAACCTCAAGCAAGCGAGCCGAAAACCGCCAAACGAACCGAAATGAGCTGAGGAGTTGCTTATCAATCGAACGAACGACCGATCAATCTCAAGCAAATTAAGCGAATGAGCCCAAGCTCAGAAATACTCCTATCTCAGATAACTGAAAGGGCATTCACGCCTCCTGCGTAAATGCGTGCATTCAGATTATCGCAACTGTTTTAAACTCTACTCTCAGGTTTTTCTCTTTTCGCACGTAACTCCTTTGAATCCGTATTTTATGTGTTTTCGTCTCGAATGGGGACGAAAGTGACTTGTGGTTTTTTTTTTCCCTCTCTCTCTCTCTCTCTTGAGAATAAACAGAGTAGAACAGGACGATTCTTGAGTGAGTGAATTATGCGTTGTTTCGAGTGAATTTATATGCGTTACTTTTGAATTGAATCGATACCAGACAGAGGGGATTTTGGATTTTGTGGGGGCAAACAACAATGGCGGTTGCCATTAAAGAGAGTTGATGAGGGGATCAGCTCTACTGGTGGCAAAAGTTTGAAGGAAATGACAAACTAACAAACAAACTAGTAGTGTTTTGTCCGGTAATTTGAGTGTCCGGACCGGTTTACGCACGTCTCGACTAATTAATGGGACCCATTCACCTTTCATTGAGCTAATCAGAAAGTTCATAGCATTTGATGGGGTTCAAACTTGAAATCTTAGAAGAAAGCATACTCCTGAATCTCAGGCCTTTAACCCCAAGCCAACTGCTCGGGCTAAAAAATGACAAACTTTGTTGTTGATGAGTCGGAGCAAACTAGTGAAGTAGAATCCGAGTCACACAGTGTTGTTTGATGACATTGAAATGAGTACAGAATTTGATTCAACGGCTCACGTTCAGTGCAAGAAAAGTACAGTGCAGCAAGACGTTGCTGCCATTAGTGAAGTGGAGTACAGTAGAATCCGACTCGGTCACTCAACTTGGCTTGGCGTTGATGATTAATAAATTACCCAATTTGCTTCGGCGGCTATCATTCAGTGTAAGAAACAAATGTAGCAAGTCTTTGTTGATTGAAGTTGAAAGAGGTTCATATAAGACGATACGCTGTCACAAAAATATCAGTTGTTTGGTATTTTTTCGTTTTTTGTGATTTTTTTTTTACTTTTGGTTATAATTTTTTTTCCTTCTATTTAGATTCACTCTCGTTAAGACAGATGATTGATTCAAAAAATCAAACGTGAATATAACAAAAACTCAGAAAAAACGAATATATAATAGCTTATACACTCAACTAATCTATGAGACCCGACTAATCTACGAGACCAATTCACCGTTCATTAGCTCATCAGAAAGCCGGACCAAGACTCTACGTAGTTGATGTATAACTTTCGATAGGGTTCAAACTTGAAATCTTAGAAAAAAGCATACTCTCGAATCTCAGGCCTTTAACTCCAGCCAACCGCCCTAGCTAAATTTTTGGGTACCAGATGTGTACCATGTGGCCAAGCCCACGTGGTCCTCAAGCAATGCATTCAGCCGTTCAAAAATGTGTTGGACGGTCCAAATTGAAATCCTCTCTCCTCCCACCCTATTACTCTCTGTAGGATAGGTCCGATTTCTGAGTGGACAAATATCCTTTAGAGAATAGATGTGCCGGAGAGGTTGTAATAGCTATGGAAATGAGTGATCTAGAAGGGTGAAGAAGAAGAGCAGGGGTGAACAGAGAGGGTAGACAGTGGAGATCCAAACCCAGAAATCCCTAGGAGGAAAGACAACAGAGCCCCTAAAAGATGATAAGACCTCCTTTGAAATCAGTGCTTACCAACTTTCTCTCTCTAGGAAATGTTCACAATGAGCTCCATCTCTGGCTCTTGCTCTTGGGATTCAATGAAGAGACGTTCATATTTATAGACCACACGAGCTAATGTTCGGGCACCAAGTGGCATGCTGATAAAATGACACGTGTTCTTTCTGTACCCCCTAACCGCGGAGGTGTCGCTACCCTCGCGATGACCGCGAGTATGACGGCAAGTGCATCCTCTGATCCGCAGAGATCCTCTTCTTCTTTTATAGCCACCAAGCCACTAAATCTCCTTCCTTCCAGTAGGGCAAGGTCGTGACCTACTCGGTCGCACCAATACCGCTGCCAAGCCTCAAGGGGCCCCTCGGGTCCTGCCTAAAGGCCGAAGCACACATAAGAGTCTGGGCAAGTCATTGGTGTCTTGGTAAACCGGATTAATCGTGCCAAGCATCCACCTGAATAAATATAACTCTCTCCTTAAGGGAGGAATTTGAGCTCGTAACCTTTACATGGACGTTGCAAAGCTATAGGTAGCGTGTGACTCCCACGCGCGGGGCCACGTGTTACGCGACTGAGGCGCCACGTGGCAAGCTAGGGTTCATTGGTCAAATCGTCAACCCCGCGAGG
The DNA here is from genome assembly GCA_019656275.1 of Rhododendron kiyosumense. NCBI lineage: Eukaryota > Viridiplantae > Streptophyta > Magnoliopsida > Ericales > Ericaceae > Rhododendron > Rhododendron kiyosumense. The sequence continues at coordinate 162,436 of BPLS01000657.1, forward strand.
ACGAGTACAGGTGTTACATGCTCATTGGATAGTCAAACGGTTAACGGTCGCGCCTATTAACATTTCCTACACTTTCTCTTCTCTTTCTCTCTTTTTTTTCTCTTTCCAAATCCAAGCCGTTCAAAACCGAAATAAACGGCCCAGATGTGCCGACCGAGCACCGCGTGATACTCACCCGGCACTAACTCACAGTGTTGTTTGCTGGTATTTAAATGAAGTACAGAATTTGGTTCAACGGCTCACATTCAGTGCAAGAAAAGTATAGTGCAGTTAAGTGTTTGTTGGCAACAAAACTAAAAACATGACAAATGCAAACAAAGATGTTTCTGCCGTTAATGTCGAGACTCGAGAAGTTAGTGAAGCAGAATCCGACTCACAGTGTTGTTTTCTTGCGCTGAATGATAGCAGACTCACGCTGTCCCTATTATCAATCCGAATAACGTGAATCTAACAAAAACTAAGAAAATAAAGAAGACCCATTTAAAAGTCGGGAAAGCTTCGTATAGACTGGCACTACAAGAGTCGAGAGCACTTGGAAAGTTTCAAACTGGAACCTAGGAGAAAGGAAACCCCAATTAAGTTTCACACCTTAACCACAAGGCTAACCCTTATTTGCATTGCATTACTTTTTCAGAATTATTTTGGGTTCATAATAATTGTTTGTTACTTTTGCTTCGGATTTTTGTGATATTTTTTGTGTAATTTCTTAGGTTTTATTTTTTGATTATTTATTAGTTGTTTTTCCTACTTTAGGCATATGAATCGTGCAATTTATATCTGTAATCAGTATATATTACCACTACATGGTTCTTTGGCTTAATAAGTCAAATGACTTTTTTTTTTTGTCTTTATTTAAATTTTTTTCGCATTTATTGGTTTTTCGTCAATTTTTTAAAGATTATTACTTTGTCACGATGAAAGAAATCTAAAAAGTAAAATATCAAATTGTGTCTTATTGTAATCTAACATAAACTACATTCTTTTTTGTTCCTAAAAGATGAGGATTATTGCTTAATTGTTTTTCAAATATTAATCAAGGTGGGTCCCACTTGACCACTCTTATAATATTGATCACTTTTACCATCGTTTCAAAAGATTTAACCCCCCAAAAATTCCATTTTGTAAAATCTACTGGTGCATGCTCGTGCCTGAAGGCACAGCTCACCACTTTTTGTCTCTCCAGCCTCTTGAAGGCCAACGCTCCATTCGCAAAATTCCAACTACAAAAAAACAATAGCTCAAGTGTATCCACCAGTTAATTTGAATCAGCACAAAACAAACTAACAGTTGTAGTGTTCGTGCTTGTGGGGTATCTGACTAACTCAGTATTTTCTAAGTTTCAAACTCCAACTAACTCGGTATCTGACTCACTGGTTAGCCAATACAACATATAAAAAAACAGATGGCGCTTCAGTTCTCATCTAGTAAAATAAATAAGTAATAATGTAATAAACTATAATAAAAATTGAATATAATAGTTTAATTAGAAGTGTTTGGGTTGTGGATATTGTGAATTCAAAAACTTAGGGTTCAAAAAGTTGACTTTGTTGAACACGAAGAAAAGAAGGAAACTTACTTCTTCTATGGTGGATGGTCACGATCAACAAAGGTGAGAAAAACTTGTGAGCCCGAGCTTGAGCGATTAAAAAACAGAAAACAAATTAAGTCGAAGTATAGAGGCTGTAATAATAAAATAAATAATAAAATCTATATCAAAAAAGAAGAATGATGCCAATATTACAGCAACCTTTGTTGTCGTTGAGAAATCAATGAGAGATAAAAGAGGAGAAGAAAAGGAGAGGAGAGAGGGAGACAAATGAAATGTCAAACATGGAAATTAAGAGAGAGAAAAAAATTTCATAATTTTTGCCATAAAAAAGGAAAGGATCGAAAATTAAGGGAGAAAAATAATGGGTTTTCAAATTTTGAACCCAGAAAAATGATAACCCTTAGATGGATTAAATTTTAGCCCTCAAACCCTTTATTTAATCAGAGCCCTTCAATGTGCCACGAAGGACAATTATGAGAGGGACATTTTGCAAAACCGTAATGTAATGTAATATAGATATTCTGCCCTTGGGCCTAATAGAGGATGGTGATGCTTAAAACGATTTGGCTATTTTTCCAATTTTGCCCCCTAATTGGGGAGCCTCAAGGCTATTGAACAGGGGCAATTCTGGCTTTCCACAGCTAAAATGGGTACTGTTTATGTACTGTAGTTATTTAAATTTTACTTAAACGGGTTTTTGGATTTTTGCCTTTTGTCCGTATGTGTCCTGTTCGCCAGTGCAATTTGTCTTTGTTTTGTCTTCTTCTTTGGGGGCTTTGCCGTAAAACTGCTGGGTGGTGAGTCTGGTGACAGGGTCTTTGAGGATGCCACACGTTTTTGTTGTCCTTCTCGCATCTGTGGGTTTTTAAGAGAGAGGGAGAGACGTAAACCTGAAAACCCTAAACCGAACTAGCAATCAAACGACCGATGATCAATGAGATCATCGATTGAGCCTGAGTTCTGATCTCCTTCATGGGAGCCTTAGTGTGTACACACACATATATACACAAAAATGATAATGGTACGGATATATAATCTATATCAGTGCGTACAAACTCTTTGTGGACTTGTTTTAGGTGGCAAAAAAAGGATCAGAGCTGCTCATTTTGTCTAAAATATTTTGTTTATGGTCCTTACAAAAAATAAGCTCAATCCGGTATCAATAAAAGCATTTACAAAACATCAAATTTTGCTTTAAAATTCAGGCTTGAATTCTGGGACAAAATTGGACATTTCGTAAATGCACTAACCGATACCAGATTGAGCTTTATTTTTTTAAACTCAAAACGAGCCCAAAAGGGTTTGTACGCATTGTATAATCTGTATCAATAGCACTACCTATACATGTATATGTATATCAAAATGGTGGGTTGGGTCGGGTAAAATCATTTCGCGAGTTACTGGTTAACAGAAAACCCACCCGCGTCCGACCCTCTTTCCTATTCATTCGTTCCAGACGCGCAGAGAGAGAGAAGACGAACACGACGACGAAGAAGAAGAAGAAGAAGAAGATCAAAGCAACGAAATGTCTCTCTCTCGCTGTTTCTCAGAATCTCTAACACAAAGTCATGAATACCATTCCGTATCGACCGATACATACCAGATTGATGAGTAAATGGTACCACGACCCTCCAATACCATACCGGTCCCAATTATACTTGGTACTGGCTGTTTCGGTAAATACCAGGCGAGATTCATGCTGTTACCGGAAATTCCGGCCGGTTTTTTTGCAATGCTGGGTCATTTTGTAATAATGTCCAAGTTAAGTCCTAAAACGGTATTTTCCCCTCAATTCGGTGTATCTATCTGTACTGCAACTAATCTAATAACCCTAAAACCCGAATCACGGCGGAGTCGATCAGTGAATCACTCATTCTCACCATTCAAGTTGTTCCCATTTTCACCTCGTCTCCAGCTTCTCGCCGTTAAATCTCATCCACGGCGGAGTCGGTGCAGCGCAGCTAGTCCTCGCTGCCCGCCGATCTGAGCCACCCTCAACCGAAGGTATGCCCTCCAGGCTCCCAGTTTCTAACACTCTATTTGGTCGACGTGTACACTGTTAAACCAAGTTTGATTTTTGATTTTGAACACCCAGTTTGATGTATGTATGCATTGATAATTAATATGTATGTGTTCTACTCTTCAATTTGAGCACCCCATTCAATCGGTTCTGAACAACCAATGGCCAACACATGCCGAACGCTCCACTGCCTCTCTCTCTCTCTCTCTCTCTCTGAATGTTTATCACTATACCGACTGAAACTTGTAACGAATAGATCACTACACACAATTACGTTTCTTTGCATGTGTTTTGTCAGATTTTATGATGAATTGCATGGTATGGGGAATTGTTTTGAGTTATAATTATATGAGACATAATTGTAGTTACGGTAAATCTGAAACGATACCCGGTATTTGACCGATACCGGTACGTACCATACCAGTAGGAAAACCGGTAACATGGCCAGTACGGTATTCAGAACCTTGCTCTCACAAATTAGGGTTTTTGAACAGATCGAGGAAGAAGAACAATGAACACAACCACCAAGGTATCTCTCTGTGTGCGTGTGCGTGGGTTATTAGGGTTTTAAAATTTGGGCAAATTGCAGAAATTAGGAGGGTTTCAAAATTTGGGCAAATTGCAGAAATTAGGGGGTTGGCTATATGAGACTGCTGTCTGTATTGAGTTTTGTTAATCCAAAATCGTCTACTCATGGTAGAAAAATATAGATTCACTCTCTTCTAGTGAGAAATTAAAAGATTTTTGCTGCATTTTTCTTTGAACTACTATCGTCTTTTGAATTTGATTATTAGAAGGCCCAGTATGCCACATCTCTATCACATTCAATCCTCTTTTGTGTAACTGCTACACAACCTCTCTCACACAATTTGTGTCCTCAAGGTCCTCAACAGCCATGCGGGTCTGTCCTTGCTGTTGAAGAGGCTATCACACCATCTTGGTTTATCCACCGGAAAACGAACTTCATTTTATGCAGCTTTGTACAAAAGGGCTAACGGCAAGCGGTTTCCATGACATTCCTTTCTACAAAAGGGCTAATGGCAAGCCTTACTGTTGGAAGTTGATTGTTTGTCTAAAAATTTATTTCTCAAAGTATTCACCAACTTTGATGGTTAAGCTTCTGTTGGAATCTGGCATGTAAGTTAACCTTCAATTTGATGGCAGCCCTAGGTGAAATTCCTGGTGCTGATTCCGATTCTTTGAACTATATATTTTTTTTGCCAGTTTGGGCCCTTGGGAAGATTACTACAAATATCAAAATAATTTATGAGGTTTTTCTAATATCTTGAATGGTTGTATTCACATTTGATGTTGTGAAACCATCCTCACGTGACTCTTTCGTTCTAACTTCTACCATGGGGGCTTTAACTCATTGCATTATAGGATGTCAATCCTTTGATGAATTATTGGAGTACTACATAGATGTCCTCATAGGAAGTTGTTGAGGTGATAAAGTTATTTCTACCAATCTAGGCCTTATGGTCTTTTAATTCTCATATGCACCACTTGTTGGAAGCTGAATGAGTTAAAGTTGCAAGCAATGTATCTGGTTTCACTATTATGTTATTTTGTGCTTCTTTCATTTGAATATCTTTGATGTAGGTACAGCTTAGTAAAAATATGAGCAAAGTCCACTTTCACCCCTGTGGTTAAAGTGGGTCAAAGTGGACTTTGCTCTAAAAATATCTTTGAATTTTTTAGTTTGTTGTTCTTGTGCATCTCATAAAAACCAAATGTTTTAAACTTGATTAGAGTTTGTGGCATACACTGTCCTCTTGAAAAATCAAGTTGACTGCGTTTGCTTTTGTGTTTCAGAAACCAATTCTTGAGCCAAAGTTCTCAAAAACCCAAGGCCAAAGTTCTCAGGTCGACCTGTTCAATTTTGTATTTCATAACACCGGTTTTTGAGCCCAAAGTTCTCAACTTCTCAAAAACCAAATTGTATTTTCGGGCCTAAGTTCTCCAAAACCCAAAATGGTCAATCCCAAGTCAATAATTATATGTATTTCATAAAACATACTGGTTTTCTAACTTCTTAGATCTATAGTTTAGTATCATTATCTTTGTCATTAATGGTCTATTGTAGAAAAGAGTTTTTTGGTGTGTAGTGAATGCAAATGTAACTTTGCCATCTTTATTTTGCGCTTATACACCTAATCTACTGAATTGATTAATTAGAATGTAAATGTGATTTCCTAATTAAACCTGTATTTATGGTTACATGTGCAGAAATTAGCGCAAATGTACAGAACTTGACGAGTCTACTGCTGTATGCAACGCCAATATGACTTCCAGCTCGTCAAAGGGGAGAGCACTTAGACAATTCATTTTGAGTTCATCGAAGTCTGCTGGTAGGAATTCCTCAGGGCATATTACGGTTTTCCACCGAGGGGGTGGAGCGAAGCGATTGCAGCGAAGCATTGATCTGAAACGCAGCACTTCGTCTATAGGCGTTGTAGAAAGGATAGAATATGACCCTAATCGTTCTTCTCGAATCGCTCTAGTACGATGGATCGAGGGGGTACAGCAAGGCCGTCAGAGGAAATGCAACATGATAGAAGAGTTCGCTCCACCAGCACCGCATAAGATCCTCGAACCTACCACGACCACAATCCGCGGTCCATTTTCGTTCTCTTCCCTGCCCGGGAAGGTGGATCAAAGAAAGGTAGCTTCCTTCTCTCCTGGACTGATGGCGGGTTATGCAGTGGTTGGCCTTCCCACCGGAATGCCTTGGTTGAAAGGCCCCTTTACTAGTAAGGGCGCAGGAAGTCAAAAAACTTGCGCCAAGGACGTTTTCTTCTCTGCCCTCTCCTCTCCAAAGGCCATGGGAGAGACTGCACACCTTTCCTTCAGTAGCTCTTTTGGTTTCCCAAGGATAGCGGTAGCTGGGGCAAAGCCCGCTTTCTTCGCTCCGCGAATGAGAGAGAAAGTCAGAGGGAACAACACATTCTCTCTTTGCGAGATCCGAAAGTGGACAACACATAGCATTCAATGGGCACATAGGATCAAACGTAAAGCAGCACTTTCTTGGCAGAGTTTTAGGTGGCAAGAGACTGATGGGCTTGTTGGAGCTGCTGAGCATAACAAATCGAAGCCGAAGACAGGTCAAAGTAGCTTGCCTACGAAGGATGGAAGGTGCAAAGTCGATCGTGCACCTGTCACTTATATAATAGCCAGTCATCAATTGGAAGCGGGCAAGATGGTGATGAATTGCGATTGGTCTAAACCTTCGACCAGCAACTAATTGAAAAATTACAAGACTTATTAGTCAATGATTCCATATAGTAATCAGTTGGTAATGGCAGAGAACTCAACAATTGCTGGATGGAGTTGTTATTGCCAAGGAATTTCTAGGGAGTGTTCTTTCTGACAACTTCTATCAGTTTGATTTCTCTTTGTTTGAGAAACTGTTTTTGTTTTTCCCGTTTCTCCTAAGAAATTATATGCGGTTTGGACAAGTTCATTGGTGGCCATTTTGGCCATGTCTCTCACCATGCTATTCGGCCATGTCTATTCTTGGTTCTGTTCAGGTAACTACAATTTCTGGAAATGCAACATCGTGGTTAAGACTGATGGCAACAACTTTTTGCAGGAGAGGGAACTCAATGAACAGAGACAAACCCGAATATAACTCTTCCTAATTCCTTATCCTGGTTCCAAGTGTTATAGTAGCATCAAACTCCTTGATTGCTTATGTCTGTAATATGTCGTGCCCCAGGCGCACAAAACTAACACCAAACTCCTTCAACGTTTATGTCTCTAATATTTTGCGCTTCATGCGCGCTAAAACTTCTCGTCAATGTAAATTGCAGGTCCCAAACCCACACATAGAGTATCTCTTTAGATTGCATAAATTGTTTAGGCAACTACACGAGACAATATATGCAATATAATTTCCGTTTCCAAATCAATGGACATGACCGATTGTGTAGCATACACATTGATATGCCACGGGCATACGTTCACAAAATCTTCCACAATTGAGACCCCAATTTTGATATTTCCATACGTTCACAAAATCCACCACATTTGAAATTGTTAAATCTCAAATAATTAAATGACCCCAAAAAAAATATTTTTAGTTACAACCTCCAAAATTTAAACATACAAACCCAACATAAAAGAAAACTTAAACTTTAAATTTAAATTCAAAAAATAATACCAAAATTAAACTAACGGGCCCGACATTTTCGTGCGAAGTACGTGCCTTGCCCCTAGTTACCCCTAATATACCTTTATTGTTAGTTAAGACACTTTTTGCGATAAAAGGGAGAGTTTTTAGTTACCAAATGAATGATCTTTCTGATTTAAAAAAAAAATTAATGATCTTGAGTTTCGCATAGTAAAAAAGTAATTTCCTCTCCTTTGAAAGCGATAAACACAGAAACGATGGTGTGATTTTCTCCCTCTCTTAACGTTGTACAAATGATCTCACCTTCCTTGAGAACGTCGCGAAGGGGATCAAGATCAATTGAAACGACTATTAATTGAGGAGAACAATTTATCTACGATGAGAAAGACTATGATCGGTAATCCTATTTTCAGTTCTGTTTCATTCAATTTTTTTTTTTTTTTGTGTGGGTATTTGACAATATTTTGAGTTGAAATTCAGATTTGTTGCTATAGAATTGGAAAATCAAGTAACCATATTTCTTCAATTTAAAATTTTCCTTCATTCGACGGACAACGCACAAATATCGTTGATTTTTAGCTGAAAAATTGCAATAATGTCAACTCTATCTTTCGATTGGAAAAGACTGGCAATATTCTTTGTTTTTTTTTTTAACAGCGAAGCAAAAAATTTTATTAATAAGAAAAAAGAATTACAAAGCAAGGCTCGAATTGACAAGAAACCAACAGAGTATCCAAGGGGCCAAAACCCAATCACCAAAGGGGTCAAAATAGGTAAAAATATAACAATAAAACCCACAAGAAACCCAAAATCCAAATATAACAATTATGCTCAAAACACCGAAACCCTAACCCAAAAAACTAAAAGGCATGACCATAGACAACATAGGCCTAGCCGGAGACCAACTCATAGACAACATGGGCTAGCCTAAATAGCAACCCTACCCACCACCAACCACGGCCACCTGGAATGAGACGGGTTGCTGCCACACTGTCACCGGAGCCCGAGGAACAAGCCCATATTGCTACCCCGAAGAACGGCAATATTCTTTGTTGGCAAGATCCTTTCGATTGGAAATTATTGCATTTATGATAATCAATATGTTGCCAAATTATTAACACTCGTGAAGCCAAATTTTCACAATTGCTCACTCTGTTTCCCTTAATTTTTTTTATCCTTGTTTTCCCTTTATTAATATCTCTAAACTGAGGTATTTAGTAGAACCAAATCAAGCAAAGCAACGGTACGTCTAGTGATCTACATCACCAACTCCATACTTTGTTTTTCTTTCTCTATAAGGCTTCTTGATCAACCCTACCCTTTTGTTTTCTGGTCCTTTCTCATTTCCTTGAACAAGAAAAGGAAGTAAAAAGATTGGAATTAACCATCATTAATTATCATTTTTAGAAAAATTGCTACAATGCACGTGCGTTTTTTTTTTTTTTTTTTGGTGCGATATACACCCCTTAATCACCTTGAATTGGTAACCCACCCACAGCCCTGCATGTATGAAAATTTGGTTTTTTCGCGTAACATGGCTCGATACCACTTACTGTTCGTTCATATTACAAATTAAAAAGCCCCTGAGACTGAGTAAACATCAAAGAACAAATATATCTTAGATGGTAATTACTTAGTTATATAGTTTCTGTTTTTCTAGTTAAATTTTATTGACCAATTTTGATTTAAAAAAAATTAGTCTTTTTCTCCTTTTTGTATACAGATTTTTTATTTTTTATTTGAAATTTTGTTACCAATTGAACACAACAAACGAGGCTTCTGGTTCTAATAAAGTTCTTGTCTCCTAAAAACAACAACTAAGGAACTTGATCCGTGCGTATATGGTACCATATCAGTCCTTTTGATTTCTCTGATTTTATGTTTTTTTTTTTTCCTTCTCCATTTAGATAGTATTTTGGTACTTCGAGTTCATGTAATTTAAAACATTTAAGTCCGTAGAAATATTATAAAAGTGGAAAAGCATAAATATCATCCGATCAATGTAACCGATCAAGCGCCAAGTATTAGGTACTCCCGGAGTACCACATGTGTGAACAAAAGATCGCCACCACATAATGTATGTCACTTCTTGTCTCTCAATTACCCCAACAAAAGATGAATGATAATGTACCTACCGCAAAATTTGTCGCTACGTAAAATAGTTAGGAGTACCATGTGACGAGTACCTAGTAGGCAATGTCACATGGTACTCATGAGCTGCAAAAGAATTTATAAAAAAATGACAAACACAAATTGGACTTTGTTGAGATAGATAAATATTTCCACTCCATCTCAAAAACAGCTTGCAAAGATTGCTTCTTTGCCCCTCAATTAAACAATCTGAGAAACTTGTTCAAACCCATCTTTTAGACAAAAAAATAACATTTGACTATGTAGTGATCATTATGCAGCTGCTGCTATACGCTTGGGTGTGATGTTTCCTATCATATGCCCTGTCAAGAACCAATGAACACTCTGCCCTGTGATGAAATCTAGGCTTAAAAAGTCCCCAAACTACCCTGAAATTTGATCTGAAGCTGAGGTGAAGGGCTAGGGGCAGCCCCTTCCCATTCCCAATTAGCATGTCCTTCATAACTCCCCCTGCACCATACATTGGCTTATTCCTTGTGCCAACAAATAGATGAAACATTGTTGAGCCGTCATTCCCGGCGTATAACTTTGGTCCCTGCACCAATATCAGTGATATGTTTTCAGATACCGCTATACTATTACAATCCGTATTTGCTCAATGGATCGATATACCAAGTTACTGGAACTTGATTGACTTGTGTTGAGCTTTATATCATCTTTTTTGTGGTGACTCGTAGACAAGTTAAACTTGACATAGAATGAATCTTGTTAGTTTTCAG
>BPLS01000657.1:173106-235716 GCA_019656275.1 Rhododendron kiyosumense
ATATACCAAGTTACTGGAACTTGATTGACTTGTGTTGAGCTTTATATATATAATCTTTTTTGTGGTGACTCGTTACGTAGACAAGTTAAACTTGACATAGAATGAATCTTGTTAGTTTTCAGCTTTACTAGAACTCGGGACAAAGTAGTTCCTAATGTGCGAGAGAGGGAAAAAAAAAAACCCAAGATACTAGGTCAACTTGTCTAATGTGTGAGGAAAAAAACCCAAGATATATATTATACCTTAGTTTTGTGATGAACTTAGAGGTTGTTTGGCCTAATAAGTCAAATGACATATTTTTTGTCCTTATTCAAAATTTTTTCGCATTTGTTAGTTTTTCGTCAATTTTTTTTTTGTGGATTATTACTTTCTCATGATGAGAGAATTCAAAAAAGTAAAAAATTATGATCGAAATCCATTTTTTTAATAAAGACAAAAATAAGCCAATAATTCTTCTGGCTGGAAATAATTATTTCTAGCTACGAAGAATTACTCTTAACCTTAAAGAATTACTCTTGATCGTGAAGAATTAGTCCTAGCCGCAAAGAAGTACTTTTGGTTGCGAAGAATTACTGTTGGCCACGAGGAATTACTCATTGCCCCCAAAGAATTGATATATGGCCGTAAAGAATTACTCTTGGCCGCAGAGTAATAAGTGGCTTATTTTTGTCTTTATTATTAAAAAAATTGATTTCGATGTTGATTTTTTACTTTTTAAATTTGTCTTGTCATGACGAAGAAATAATCTATAAAAAAAAATTTGATGGAAAACTACCAAATGTGAAAAAACTTTAAATAATGATAAAAAAAAAAAAATTATTTGACTTTTTAGGCCAAACGACCCCTCAATTGACAGAACCCATTGAGATCAGGGCGAAAGACAAATTAACTTGAACAATTTTACATGTAGAGCCTAATTAGGGTGCATGCATGCAATTCAAGCATGGATATTGGAATTGGAATTGAGGCAATTAAGAAATTAATTAGTACATGACAATACGAGATGACGACTTACATATGAAATTGCGAGAGGAAGAGTTTGAAAGGACATTTCCATAGATGGGGGATGGAGGTGAAGCCCAAAGAGCTTAGACTTGTTCTCTACCAATAGATCAATGGAACAGTTGCAGGTCAGAACTTTAGTTGCAACACCAGAGCCATCCACTCCCTCTGCTAGTGCAAATTGTCCAATTCCTGCTATCTGCAGCATGCATGCACCAACTTCTAATTAATCTTTTATATACTCCTTATAGAAGAGAAGTATATATAACGGATGATGCTAATCTATGAGAGAGAGAGAGAGAGAGAGAGAGAGAGAGAGAGAGAGAGAGAGAGAGAGAGTTTTTTAAACTACCTTCACAAACATTTTGGGAGGTGGAGGCTTTGTAGCAATGTAGAAAACAACCAAAGCAACCCCCAAGCTCACCAAAACCCTCCACATTACTTGCAAACAGATCCAAGCCAAAGATGGAGAAGCCCCAAATGACAAGTAATATCTCCACCACCACCACCACCCCAATTCTCTTCCATAATACTCCTCCTCTTCCTCCTCCTCCTCATACTCATCACCACAGCCAATATGATCATGACGATCAACCCTAACAATCAGACGGTTCTCCCCGCTCTCAGTCCCCGCGGTCCCATGGCTGTGCACGTCGTACGCGATCTTTTTCTCATGCAAGAAAGAGTTGTTGGACCCGCGAGAGGAGGAGTACCGAGAGAGAGCAAACCGGGGCGTGTCGTGGGTCGGGTTTGCGGTGGAGTGGTTTTCGGCTCGGGGCGGGGAGTTGGGTGGGGATAGTTCGGCGGTGTGTCGGAGATCGGTGTTGGAGTGGGAGAGCACGGTTGATGGGCTTTGGACGAAATAGAGCGCGTATGGGTAGGAGCGGAAGAGTGCTTCCTCTTCTGCGTCCATTCTCGTGTGGTTGTTTACCGTTGGAGAGAGAGAATATATGAATGAATGAATGATGTTTCTGACATGGTTTATCATTTAGGAGGGGGTTTTTAAACTGGAGAAAGAGACGTTGTGTGGGGGAACTAGGAGCCATTTTGATCTAGCCAGCCACAAAAATATACGTCTGTCTTACAACTCCGTTTCATGATAGTTCCGTTTATCACTTTATTGTGAAAGACCGAATTGACCCCTTTTGCTATAAAATTAAAAAGTGAAAGAACGAAGCCAATTTTATTACTTAGACGTTGCAAGAAATTCATATAGTATATGTTAGAGTCAATAATTGAACTTAGTGAAGTACTCAATCAATGGGGCCAACTAGGGTCTTGTTCCGCGAAGATTCTTATATTTTAAGTATTTATTTTTTTCGTTTTACAAGATAGGTCATTTTCTCATAACATCACATTTAATTTAAAGAATAAGTATTTATTTAAAACGCTTAATCAATGTCTGATGAAGCATGCAAACTTTATACAGTAGATTTTGTTATCTTATGAGCTTGTTAAGCCGAGCCATGGCTAATTGACTAAATTCGAAGTCGGGTATGACAAAGAAGCCGTCCAATAATTACGGTGGAGCCTAATGCTAGAATCAGTGAACACCTAAACTATATTATTAGCTTTTACACCGAATTGTTTCTGCTTTTCGTGGCTCAAGGAATGATAACAAAGCAAGCACGCTTAATTACCATTAATTAATTACTACTATGATTTTGTTATGGTCATCTTAATCTAAGGAATTGATTAGTTTCATGTCTTGTCCACAAAGGTTGTTGATAAAAACGAAACTATTTCACGGAGCTTTTCGTGAATTGTGGTTTATAGAGGTGAATCTCGCCCGTCTAAAGTGTATTGAATGGTCTGGATTTTAATGAAATTTTTTCAGAAAAAAGTTAAACTTTTTTCATTAAAATCCAGACCGTTCAATGCCGAAACGGATAGCTGAAATCAAGCAGCTTCGTAAGTAACCCAGAAAAGTTTCAATAAAATCCGGACCGTTTAATACCGAAACGGACAACTGAGATCAAGAGGCTTCGTAAGTAACCTCTTTACAGCTAACGGTTCAGTGGATAAGATATACCCGTTGATAAAAGGTATTGAGCGGTTGGAGACAATTTTTTATTTTTTTTTAATAATCGGACGTCCAGACCGCACCTTCCTTTCTACGTACTTTGAGAGGGTGAGGAAGAGAATTAGGGAGCAATGAAGGATGTAATTAATGCTAATAATTGTAGTTTTGCTTGCTTTCGAAGGGATGATGGATTGAACAGGAAGGGTGACCACACTGGGGATCATGATTGAAGATCATAGCGAGAACACATTGAGAAATAGTAGAAATCTAACAGTAGCTTTTACATCAAGGTATAATGAATTCCACCTCTCATTGTCGTAATTATTAAAACCCTGTTTGTTTTTGTTTTTGTTTTTTTTAGCTATATGGTCCCTATATGTCACGAGGACCAACTCTTAATCTCAACTCAAGTGTTTATGTTAAATTAATATACTACTACTACATTTGAGGATATACTAAAACAATGCATTTTATGGTTGTGTTTTCGCACTATATATGGCTGTGGTATCATGGGAGTTCTGCAAGTCCAAGGTTTCATCCCAAGATCAAATATTTTATCTGCAATGCACGTGGTTCATCTTGTAAAATTTGACGAGTACATTATTTTTGTTAAAAAAAGAGAGGGTTATTTCATTTAAATACATAGTCAGGACAGAGCCAGAAATTACGTAGAAAGGAGACTGAAATTTAGAACTTGAGAAAACATATTCGCAATTTCACATGGTTGTTGAATTTTAAGTTTTCCTTACATGTAGTTTGAAATTCAAGTACGTACAAAATCTATAGAACGATATTCTACAAGAAAAATATAACCATTTTCTATTCATACTTGACAAAATATACATATATATACATAAAAAGAAGTAGTAATTGTTTTCTACTACTTCTTAATCCAATATTTCTTTTTTTGAAGTTTGGAGGGGCCGATATAGCAGATAATGAAGGCAATGTATCTTCAATGTTACATGACGCGAAATGCTCAACACGAGTGAAAAATCAAGTTTCCAAGATTTTGGTTTGGCCTATAGATCCTCCCAAGCGACTGCAAATAGTTACGGAGTATCATTTTTTACGCCCTCAAAGGCAACATATCTTGAATGTTACATGATGCAAAATGCTCAACACGGGTGAAAAATCAAATTTTCAAGTTTTTAATTTGGCCTATAGATCTTCCCAAGGGAACAATTAGCTTAACAAATGAGTTGCACAATAACGGATTGTACTTCGCTTATACTAGTTTATATCTATAATCAAATTCATCCCCCAGCATCGAAGCGTCGCTTTGGCCGAGTGGTTAAGGCGTGTGCCTGCTAAGTACATGGGGTTTCCCCGCGAGAGTTCGAATCTCTCAGGCGACGACATCTTTTTTCCATTTTCTCTTTCGACTTTTTCTTTGCCTTGGAGATGATGAATCGTCAGGCTGATTAAATTACAGGACTGGCATTTTAATAAATCATGGTCGACAGCATTGGAAATGCTCCCAAACCAAAAATCTCCCTCGTTGTTTATTCACTCTTCGGGCTCGATTAGTTGATGAATTATTTGGGCAGGATGAGGGTATGATTGGACGTTTATGTCTTGATTTATTCACTCTTCGGGCTCGATTGGTTGATGGATTATCTGGGCGGAATGAGGGTATGATTGGACGTTTCTGTGTTGATTTGGCAGGAAACTTGACACCCGGATTACTTTGTCTCTTTTCACTGTTGGGATGATATAATCCGGCTGAGGGGGAGTATTATTTAATATTTATGGGCGAGAGTAAATATTCACTCTTCTTGTAAGATACGTTAATGATTGAGACCTGAAAGGGTTGAATTATTGTTGAAGCAAAAGATTAGCAACGTTGATTGGGAAGGGAAAAAAAACAGCAATATTTCTCCCCACCAATGTACATTAGTGATTAAGGACTTGCACATCTATCGCTATTTTGATGGAGTAAATAATTTATCTTTCCCAAAAAAAGGCATTGTACGGTGCACCCATGCTAAACATGGGGGTACGGATTTTGTTTTATTATGGTTAACGATGTTTAACCATTCCCACTAGCCGATTTACGATTCAAAATTAAATGTGAAGTGTTTTTTCTTGTGTCATTTTCTAATTTTATCAAAAAAAAATGTGTGCTATGTCCTTAGTACATTAGTTTAGATTAGCAGGTAACAGGTAACAAAACAACTTTTGAAACAGTCAGGGACTCTCAAGTCTCAAACACCATGACCCCGTTTGTTTTGGTATTTTGAATTTGGATTTGTAAGTAATGAATGTAAAGAGAAATAGAATAATGATTGAAAATATGGATAGTGATTGGAGAGAGATAAAGAGAAAAATGAGAGTAGTTATTAGAATTCAAAATTCTTAAACGAACGAGGTACAGTGTTCTACGCTACAGTGTCTTTTACCTGCTCGTCATTCTCGAACGTTTTTTTTTTGCAGGTGCTAGAGTGATTTTAATCAAATAAGTACTCGCTAAGTTTGCTTTTGCAATCATTTGGGTGTAGGCATTTTTTTATAAGGCCTGTTTCTTATACTTTATTCTTTTTACAATGAAATTCCTACTCTTTTCTTGAAAGTAAAAAAACAGTCAAGGATTCTCGAACTCTAATGCTATCTAATTTGTTACTCTTTTCCCAATAAGCAGGATTGGCTAGTTTCAAGGTATCTCTTTTCTATGTATATGTATAATCTGAACGCTGAAAATTGAATAAAAGACAGACTACCAAGAGTCCAAGACATTAGATGTTAAAGTACCAATATTAGAAAAACTGAAGGCAATTTGTAAAAATAGATTCACCTAATTTATTGGATTTTGTTTTCTCGAAAAATTGATTGGATTGTGCAAACCAAGAAGAAAGGAAACGAGGAAAAAAAAAACTTGTAGCAAACAGTCCATCTTTGTATATGCAAAGTATTGAATATATGCCAATCAAATGGTGATCTCAATATCCGGATAAAAAAAATGATCTAAATATTGAGTGCGCATAGAACCAAGAAAGAAAATTCGAGGATGAGCAAGTAGCTTTTATTTTCAACAAAAATAGATCCAAATTTGATGATGAACAACTAGCAAACAGTCCAAAGGATGTGCACGCACATCGCTCCCAACCCAAGAAATACGACAAAGTAAATATTTTCGCAGCTTGGTTCCGAAACAAGAACCATTTTTGGTCAGACCAAACCAAACGAAACTTTGACAAAAGATATTAGAGACATGAATGGAAAGTGTTTCTTTTGATTACGCCAAACGGGCTTTCAAAAAGGTGCAGCACCTTTTAGATTCCCACAGGATCCCGCAAGAATCTCTCCATCTGCCTTGCTCTAGTCTTGATGGACATATCAAAGACCTTTTGGCTAAATTCCACCACCAATCCACCAAGAATGGTAGAATCAATCTGGCAAAAGGCAAACTAATATTAGAGACATCCTAACAAAACCAGTAGATTACCAGATACCCATCACTGTTATACAAATATGTATCTGCTTTTACATATATGCACGAATCTCAGTCAACCTATCATCAAAGCATTTAGAATTGCAGGAAAAGCTACCTTCTGTTCAAGCTTAACCTTCTTCCCCTGTCCGAGTATTTCCTGTAGAGTTTCTTTCAGTTCTTTCTCCTCTTCAGCAGGAAGAGGCTGGCGAAAAAACCCACAAAAGATATGGGTTAGAAAGAATTGTCAGTGACTTCCAACCACTATATGCAATGCAAGTATGCAACTAGTAGTGTCGTCGTTAAAGTTTCGACGTAGACCTGTGGGCTGTGGCATATGGTATTCCGAATCAGTAATTTGCATTTAAGGAGTAGAACTTACAATTACGGTTGTCACAATGGCTTTCACTTCTCCCCTATGCGCCATGGTCGCTTCTGTAAATCTCTTGGCTATAATTTCCATCTGCCTTAGCCTCCCATTCTCAGCCAAAATTACTAGGTAGAAAACAAGACAAAAGATAGTTTTAGGAGTTAACATGAACTGCCAGCAGCTCCAAGCAAATAATTTCATAATTAGAAGGCAAAATTGAACAAGTAAAGCAGTAAAATATAAACAATAGTGTCAACAAAGAAAGCAGTGAACCATATTAGGAATAGACTAATCCGTCTACACGAAGCAGATGAGTTTCTTCCAAAACTGGTTCCCTTGACTCCAAATTTGTGAGAGAGCAATAATGAAAGACAGTTGCACTGGAATGCCTTGCAATTGTTGTCATCAGCTGTGTTTGGATAACAAAGTTACAGAATAAACTTAGTTTTCTGAATTCATATTTTCCTTTCCCCCGTGGATACCTCTAATCCTTGATTCAAGCACAATCTCTATCAAAAATTTCACCATTGCAGGTTCTCAGAATAAGTCAGAAAGCTGAGTGAGTGAGAACTACTGACATATCATGATTAGTCATTGAGAAACAGCAAAACCCTGACAAAGTCTAGTCTCGGACATTAACATCACTTAAAAGTAAATAAGGCCGCAACTAAAACAAGGTTGTAAAGACACTACATTCTCCACAAGTTTCCAATACAAATTACCCTCGATGAAATTGTCTCTTTGGAAATTTAACCTCCATTTAGTCTTTACAATGTAATAGTGTGCAACTTCTGTGTTTACAATCACTTCTACATTTACCCATTTGTTATTTTCCTTAATAGAATTATACTCAAGAATGGAACCTTTTTGAAGACATTCTTCACAGACAATCATTTAAAAGACGTACAAGGGAACAAATGTTTCAGAGGAGAAAATGGACCATACAACAGTAGAACTAACCAGATCCAGGGATGTGATTTGTGCTTTGTGATTTGGTTCTATTGTTCTAAAGTGAGAAGATATGAAACAAACTACTAGTGCTTAAGTGGGCTCCTTATCTATAACCTGTGAAACAGATGGAGTATTATTTTAATTCGTGATTAAGGCTTGTAATGTACATGCAATTTCTTAGGAATATCTGAATGAAACTTGGGATTCAGAGTCAATCAAAAGACACACCACTGACCTCTTAAGCCAAAAATTCATGTTGTCAGCTTAGTTGTATCCAGGACATACTTCGAGCAACGGTTATACTGACATAATCGGAAAGAAGCAATTTGAACGTATCCTATGTACAATTTATTGTACTTTTTAACTAGATCTAGATGTTATTCAAGTAAAAGGAATCCATCTCCACATTCGAACTACCAATAACTTCAATACATATATGAACCTTATGTCTTTACGTAATAAGGGACGGCAGTGCCTTACACAAAAAGTTCCTTGTGATATCAGACAATTTAGCTTCAGCACAAATTTCCGTTAAAGCCTTGATTCTAGTAACCTTAGGGACTGTCAAATCTTTCATGAACTGAGCAAATGTAGGACTTCTCTTTGAAGCCTCAACAAGGTCAAGTAGCTCAGATTCAACCTTTTCCAGTGCATTAGCTTTTACTGCTGAAAGGTACAATGCAGAGGCATAGTTTCCAGATACACCAAACATAGTCAGAGGCACCTGAAATATATAGGGAAACAGAAAAGAAATATTGACATAAGAAGATAGTCCTATATGTCAGAAGTATTGAGATGCCTAATACATGCCATAAATGCAGAAAAAACCAGGGCCCATACTACATCTTTGCTTCATGAATATAATATGAAAACACAAACAAAAAACAAGAAGATTGACCATAATGCCTTCCAATTTTTCAACCAGATTGAAAAATTTATCCAAACTATCCAACCATTCTTGGAAATTTCCCTCGCATAACAAGTATCTGTGATAGTTTTCTTTCTTGCTCTTGACGATATTGATTATGGACATTTATTAATAGGGACCTGGAAGATAATTGTACAAAAGGGTATTACATATATGTTATAGGCCCCTATGTCAGTTTATTTTTGGTGCTCTTGACCATACAATAAATCCCAAGTCTATTGGAGTAGAGGCCCATACCCAATTTGCAAAGTCCGTTCTCACAAACATCCTTGTCTCTATTAATAATTGACCATATTCCTAGCTTGAACACCAGGAAGAAAAAAAGGATTTCAGCATATGATCTTTTCACATTCCCAAAAGGCATAACACTCTGGAACAATGTATAGTTGATTTTTTTTTATCCTCAACCTGTCAGGTCCCCTCATGAGCTCTGGTTCTCTCATTTCATTTAATAGCCTCAAGTTGCCCACCTGACCCATGGGGCAAAATCAACCTCTCCCAATTACTAGGACACTACCAACTACCACCACTTGTCTCCACATAATCTTGATAAATCTGTCCTCCATATACTGGTCGAACAAACTAGATCTTCTCAGATTCCGAATCAAAACCATGGTGTCTACTCTACAAAAGCTGACAGGTACAAAATGCAGTTTTTGCATCGTCCAAAACACCCCACCAATCCCACACTTTCCTTTCCTTTCCTACTCTTCTCTAACTTCCATAGGACACCCATCCTTTCTAATATACAAAACAGTGAACACCAATCGGTGAGAACAAATTTTTCAAGATGTATCACAAATGTGATTTCCGACATCGTCTTGATAAAAATACAATTTTACAATACTTCTAATATAGCATGAATAACTGTTAGGGCGAAGTAGTAAAATCACTCGAGCTCAATAACCCACTCCCACACCCTATGTATTCACGCACGTACATGGAGTTTGTCCCATCTTCTAGTACAATCTAAGGGATCCTATTATCAGTCACAAATCCCCCAATCTCATTCACCAAAGGGAAAAACTGTCTACCCCCAACTTTTCTCAAAACCAAATCCATCTCTAACAGAAACAGTGTTTTGCAATTTCTGCAAAAAAAAACCCTAAGTGCACACATGCCAGATATATTTCTAAATACAGCACAGCTTATATGTTAAGAGTTCCTACTAAGACCAATACGACTTCAGCATCATCTCCTCAAGCAAACCACATCTAATAGGCCAATAAAAATAGCTATCGCGATTGAATCTTAAAGCCGAAGCGCACCAATTTAGGTCAAATAGCCTGTAAATAAAATTTAAAGCTCAAAGAGACTATTTACCTTAACTTTCTGTTCCTTTGGAGGAGATGCTGAAGAATAATCCCTAGAGAACTGCAACAAACAAGAGATATTTACATCAATTTTCACTAGAGAAGTTTCAGGTAAGAAACATTTTCCACTACATACGAATCCACCAAACAGAATCCAAATCCATTTCATTTAACCCTAAAACGGAGCAGGAACGTATAACGACGGGAAGGCCGAGAGAAATCAAGCAATTTGAAGAGTTGAGTATACCTCGGGATTGGAGAAGGCAGGGCATAGCAGGGTGGATCGCTGGGGGGAGGAGAGAGAATCGGATCTCAAAATCCTCTGGAAGTGAGGGAGGCTTGATCTCAGGCGCCCAGCCATTGCCATTCCCACGAATCACAAATTCCTTCGTTGTATTCTGAGAGAGAGAGAGAGAGAGAGTCTAGCTCGAAATGGTCTCGAAATGGTGATGTTGGTTAGGGTAGGCATAGTGCTGGCCTTTTTTGTTTATTTTTCTTTCGTGGAATTTGATTTTATTTATACTTGGCCCTCTTATTCCTAAATTTTTTGTTTCAGGCTCCGTTTGTTTCCATGTAAAATATTTTTCATTTTGAAAACAAATTTTAAATTTTTATTTTTTGGTATTTAGTTGACACTTAAAAATATTTTCAGAAATTGATAAAATAGTATAGAGAGATTAGAGAATATTGGAATTAAACGTGGGTTAGGATTGATGATCGAGAAAATTGAGCAATGAGAATTGCAGTAGATAGCAGCGGGTTTATTTTGAAAAATAACTTACGGAAGATTTGAGGGTAAGTCATTTTCATCCAATTAATGAAAAATGTTTTACATATAAATTTTTTTTCCTCATTTTTAACACAATCAAACATTGAAAAATAGATAAAACATTTTACAAGAAAATATTTTACGCTCAAACAAACGGAACCTCAGTATCAAATCCAACTTTTTTTTACTTCCCTCCCCATTTTCAGACTTCAGTCGTTGTACTATAACTGGCAAAAACATAGTTATATTTTTCAATTGATAATACTTTTAATATGCAATATAGATCTAGTTTCATAGATTTCAATTAATTTTTTTAAATAATGTTTTCTAATCACAAAAATGACTATAGATTACAAAATATAGTCAATTGAAAACTAAAACAAACTTTCAAAATGGACTAAAAAATTAGGACGGAGGGAGTATGATTTTTTTTTCAGATTCACCTTAAACTCTTTAAATTGGTTGTTTGCTTCATGAGAAGTTTAAAAAGTAAAAGATTATAACTAAAGTTAAAAAGAAAAGGGTAGAGTAATGACAGGAAAAATATAAAATATTTGTTCTTTTTATTGTTAATGCCGTCCTATATGCATTTTTTCCAACTGCGGTTCACATTTATATACTTTTTGGATTGGAACTCATTAAAACGAATGTTTATCTCAAAAATTACGACAAAGAGCTTAAAAAAATTACAAGTACAGCAAAATGCTAGAGCAAAAATTTAGGAAGAAAATGCAATAATCTCATGCATCTCGATGATTAGGATTTGTAAATATTTCTGTAAAAAACACTAAAGCCAAAAAATTTCATGGCTTATTTCATCATTTTTAAGTACTTATAAAATTTGGCTCATTTTTTTCTCTTATGATTCTTTTGCGCAAGGATTAAAAAAATTTAAATTCTTTTAATTGAAAGTTAAAGAATTTTAAAAAAAAACGTTAATAAAAAGAGGAATCAACCTAAAGGAATTCTTAGACGCGAAGGTAATAAAAAAGCGGTCTTGCTAACCTCCATCCACCAGGCAAAGCATAATACACAAATAATTTCAAACAAGTTTTGATATCAATACATATCTCATCGATATTAATACATTTTTACATATATCAATACATTTTTTGCGAATATCAATGCACATTTTATCTACGTGGAGGTTAGCATTTTCCAACAGAAAGATTAGAAGAAATCCCTCTAATAGTGTGTGTGTATATATATATATATATTTGTTTTTTTTTTTTGATCCGCTATATATATATATATATTTGTTTCAAGTTCAATTCTTTTCCACCAAGATCATCTGAAGAACTGAACGGAACTTCAATCTCTCTCTAAAATACATCCCAGCAGAGAGAGAACCAACCAAAACATAAACCAATGAAGCAGAAAAAGAAGAAAAATGCACTCGTTGCAATAGAGAGATCCCGAAAGACAATACATCCAACAGCTCCAGGAGAAAAAAAGGACCGCCGCAAGATCACCAAAAAAGGACCACCAAAAAAATAGTAATGAATATAAATTGGCCATAGTCCACCAGTGAAATGTACTTCCAAGAAGATGCAATTTTTGCCTTCCAAAATGACAGCGATGAGCAACTGAAGTATATCACAGCTAGATGGTTTATGATCTAATATCTGATTTTCCAAATCACGGAAGAATGTGAATCATCGACTGCGTACCTTAGAACCGATGAAACACTTTCTACTTCTTCATGTGCTATCAACTTAGACCTTAGTAACGACAGTAAATCCCTGTACCGAGACTGTTTTCTCTTCAGCACTCGGGTGTAAGCAACCAGTCCAAGCCATTCAAATTCTCCCCTCTCCACTTGAAAAATTGGATGGAAACTAGAACCAAGATCCACAGCATGCATCCTTTTTTTAACAAGCTTGTGCATATACCTAACAGTACAAAAATCAGGCGGACAAACTCCTATGTTACTATGCATGTCCTAGAAGTAAAGCTTTGACAAATGACAAATACGACCAAACTACAGAATTTCAACTAAGAAAACACGTTATTGAAGAAATATAAACAGTTGCTGATAAGATGCAGAAAAAACACGATCAAAATAGCTGTCTGTGAAAGCATTTATTTCTTTTTGGAAAAAGTTATTGATGATACTACCAAATTTGACGGCACCATTACTAGTGAGTTAACAATCAACAACTACATACCTCAAAGACTTCTCGATACTGCACATGTATGATTTCAAGTCAAGTTTGCAGATGCTAGACAAGTCACAGACATAGCAATGGAATTTCATTGCACATAGCAGGAAAGCTTGATAAATATTCAATCTGACAACTGCCGACGAATTGATATTTGAATCGAAGAATATGGGATGGCATTTAGGTCGCAGATAATCGCACAACTTTGCCTTTAAATGACCGCCTGGTTTACCTTGCCAGCAGACCGTAAGACTTGAACTTAAATGCATATTCAGGTACCTGAGCCAGGAAATCAGAAGAACAAACTTATGAAGTACATAAGTTTGACAAACCACCTGTTCTTTAATCACTTGCAGATCTGCTGTTTTGGAAACTAGGGCATATATGATGCACCCATAGAATCAATCAGATTTAAGCAGAGAGAGAGAGAGAGAGAGAGAGAGAGAGAGAGTATTTACATATCGCATCTAAAGACAAAAAAGTATTTAAATATCACATCTAAAGACATAACTACAAAGATTTAAAACAGAAGGGTATTACACGAAATAAAGGTAAATCATGCCTCCACGAATGCTCATCTATGTTAAGAAAGAAAAATTGGAAGAAAAGGGTTAGTTGCCTTTTGAGTGGATTAAACCTGGATGACAAAATATGGCATCCCCTTGGTTTCTAAAATTGATCAACTGTAAGCTGCACTGAAATGGGTGTAACCCAAACTTGCGTTGCCAAATGGAACATTATGCTTTCGTGGCACCATTAAAAGGAGCCAATAAACAACATAATTCCATCTGAGAATTCTGCATAGAGTTTCTCCTCATAACGAACACAAATGATTTTGAACTTACACCAATCCTATTACTAGTGTGTGTTTCTGGTTCTTAAAATTCTAGAACAATATATGTACTTTATTTTGATGCGTTATAGGTCCATCCTCGAGTTTCAGCAAGAACAGAGTCGCAATGGTTCCAAGAAAATTGACCATAGATCCATCCTCGAGTTTCAACAAGAACAGAGTCGCAATGGTTCCAAGAAAATTGACCAAAACTAATACTTTGTCTAAGAAAGCAGAGAAAACCCATAAATTACATTCAACCGCTGGCTTAATTGCATCATTTGTTAGAAAACCAGAGATTGACCTTGTGTAGTCTGCCTGAACTTCTAAAGTGTGACAGTTGATAAACAAGCCACTCCATCCAAGAAATGGTACGCCATCTGGCCCCATGTACACCCGGTTTGATGCAAGTCCTGATACTTGGTCAGCATCAAAATTTAGTCCAAATTTTGCTTCATTCATGTAGCAGTTGTATTCTCTGAATCCCCTTCGCAGCCTGGAGAAGAAACTAGCAGCTTGCTTCTTCGAGGTTGATATGAAAATGAAGTCATCGATAAATCTAAGTAGCATGTATTTAGGGGACGACACGATGACTCCAGCCTCATTGTTTGGAAGAGAATAAACATGATTTCTATTCTCTGTTGCAGAAAATTTGTTGTTACCAGGTTCTGAACTCTTCTGCAGAAATGGAATTATTACCTTGGTTTCTAGATGCCCATAATAAAATGAGCAAAGCAGTGAAGACAAAACACTTCCTTGGGGTATACCAACATCTTGCAAGTAGAAGTGCTTATCTAATTGCAGTACATTGCGCTTCACATGCTCAGTTAGATCAAAGAAAAGCTCCTCCTTCCTTGCATTTTTGCTCTGACCCTGAATCATCCGAAAGCAGTAAGTTAAAAGAAAACCAAGCTTCCTCTGAAAGGATGTCTACTACATACTGATTGTTGCTCCTTTAATGACTAATGTTGGATCTTGTCCCACGTAGATTAATAATCGCCTCCAAAACTAGTATATGAGCCTCGGTGGTCTCTCCACAATGGCCAATGAGCTTTGAGTTAAGTGCTTTAACATGGTATCAGAGCTAGGCTTTCCAAAGCTTTTGGCCAACCCTCTCTAGATTGATTTCCCCCTTTGTTTGTGTCATCACTGAACTTCATTTCATTGTGATTTACTCATGGACTACTTTGTAATATCTGGGTACAATAGTGGCATGCTGTGAGAATGAGGATTTGAACTTCTGTGGGGACGACTCGGGTAGGCCTTGTTTTTTTTCTCTTTTCTCTCTTGATGTACTAGATGCTTGATATCCACAACTAATGCTTTTGATTTTATTTTCCTTCCAACCTTACGTTATAAATTTGTCTATTCGTTGATACTATATTTCAAAATTGCAGAACAACTAGCCACCAAAAAAGGGAGTATGGAAAGTTTAAGTTAAACTCAGAGAGTGGAGGGGAGACATCCATGAATGAAAAAGACCATGATCCTCTGTGAGTTAAGTTACGCAAATTTTAAAAAGAAATAGATAGAGGAATTATGGGATATAAACTCACTGTAAATTGAGAGGCTCTATGTAGTTATGCTACTAAAATAACAGAATAGAAAGAAGAGGGCCTCCCTAATTAGATTGAGCACATGAGTTCACATATAAAGCTGTAGAACATTTACTCAAAACCTTTTGCGAAACTGATCAGATCCTGCCTAAGAGTAGATGAACACTGCATGCTTGCTATTAACTGGATCAAGATAAAGTATTCCAGTTTTCCTTTTCATAAAAATAAAAAATAAAAATGAAGGACTCCTGAACTTCTTGCTGAACATGTTTTTACTTAGGATTTATATGAAATGGTTAGTAATCTTTACACATTAAAGAAAACACAAACACACCCCGATCTTTCCTGCATTATGTGTTTCTTAGGTTTTGGCAAACCACCGTACCACTAACACAGATTCACAACATATTACTGTTTTGTGGCAGTACAATGTCAACCACATCATTAGCAGCAAGAAATCTAACAAATAAAGACGGGGAAAAAAGCTAGCGGCTACTAAAAGTAAAAAAAGTATGGTACCTGATTAACAAGGATGCCCTGCAATGAACAACGGGAGGCAAAAGATGTAAAAATAGTAGAGCCAATGCTGGTGTCTCGGTCTGCTAGTATTAGGTTTTGATGAGCCCACAAAGATTTATTTGCACAAACAACTTGATGAGACTTCTTTATGAGATATTCATCACTCTGCATTATTTCCTCCATTACACTGATCAACTTATCCTGCTTAACAGAATCAAATGCTTTAGATACATCTGAGACAACAATGAATACTTCAGGCACCTTTGTTGATCCATTCTTCAGAGCTGATAAGAAAGGGCATAGCTTTGTGTAGACATCATTATAATCGAATACTGAGGAGCCCAAATTCTCCGGTTCTTTCAACTGTAAACCTTTTAGTACTGCATGCAAATCACGAAGAACACTATTCACAGACCTGAAATAGTCATATTTAACTTCTTTTGGATCCAATGACAATTTTCCCACCGACCTTTTGGGTTGAACTTTAAAAGAGAATTCTTTGCCCAGTATTCTTGAGGATGCTTTAAGATTTGCTAGCACCCTTACTCCATTTTCTTTTGGACGAAGTCGGACCCTCGAGAAACCGAATGACCTTTTGTTTGTAATGTTCCAAACCGATGCGTCATTTAAAGGGTGATAGTTCCGATTTTTCAAGGAGATGATAGCTTTGTTCGTTATATTCTCCCAGACCGATTTCCGATAGTAAAACAAATTTTGTTTCCCATGCTCACTTTCTGTAACATAGAAGTTGGCTTGCACCAAGGGCACTATCAGACATGAAAAGAACCAAAGTATCCAGTTCTGCACAATTTTATGTTTAATAGAATGAGTAGCGAAGTCTACTTGGCTCTGTCTTTTATGCAAATCTGGAATCTGCCTTTTTCTGCTCTTTAGCATCTTGACATTCGAGTAGCATGAAGCGCGTTTATCGGATAGAAAGGGGAACACTGATGTTTTCAACTTATACATACACTGCTTTAAAGAGAACTTTTCAAATCTTCGAAGCTGAACAAACCTTGAGATACTCTTCCTTAGAATTCTCCAGTTAGAAGAAGTTCCAAGCAAATCTGGTGGAACTATACTCCTGCAAACAGCCCATAAAAACGACACCACATGCTTTTTAAGGCAATAAGACTGGCTTGGCTCAAATTGATGATCAAGGACGTCTGGAGTTATGTCACAAATGTTACTATCGGTGTTGGTTAAATTATCAGGTGGCAACTTCCCATCCTGCTGAACCTTAGCATGCCTCTTCCCCGGAAAATTTGCTTGGAACTCAATGCCCTGAGAATGAAATTTCACACACATTAGACTTCTACGTTAGAACAAAAGGCAAATAATAAAAAAATGAAATAGCTCCATTGCTGTATTTTAATGAACAGAAAACGTATGGTGCCAATAAAGGCGATGACACTAGCAAAGAAGAAAACAAAAAAAAAGGATAACTTCACATCCCTCCATTAGCGTATTCACCATTCCATGAGGAGTTTAAATATTGCAACTACTAATGGAAGACTGGCAACCACACTATTGGATATGTTATCTCTTTCTCCATTGGCTGATTTGGGTATGAGAATCCGCCAGAAAAAAATAACAGAACCAGTATTTCAGTTTCACGCAGACTTCATTCTTCTGGAAAGTCAAACCTAGCAAGGAGTTAGTATAACGACTCTAACTTGAAACTGATAGATATTTTTAAGAAAAAGTTAAGTATGAGAGCAAAAACAAAGGCTCCATTTTCCCCAAGAAATTGGAGTCCCCTATAGCCACAACATTTCGCAAGTTATAGAGACCTAAAGCAATGGGAAGTGATATCTGCTGCCAGCATTGTAGCACCTCTTCCAGTCTTATAAATCAGCCTAAAAAAACACAATAGTGGGGGGAAGGCAGCAACGGTTGTTCTACCTCTACGAGACACTGCTTTGCTCGCCAGCCTTGTGCTCCACTTAGTACCTTCTTTATAGCACTAATAAATTACAACCTAGCCTAGACATGAATCAAACGTTAAACAGCTAGTGGAGACCTTATGATCATCATAGCAGCAGGGTTGACAAACAAGAAGTATGCATCCCCATAGCAAAAACTGATCCTTATAAAGCAGAACATACTAACAATACAGAACGTAACGAATACTTGTACGAGCAAAAACTGGGGGTTAAAGCTCTGTTATGATAATGAATGCAAGACGCTACACTAATGACTTAAAATAACTCTGTATTTCCTTCATCAGCAAGAACGTAAGAGAACAAATAAAAACCTTTCGACGGCATGCTACCCCAATTGACAACAACGAAATAAACTAAAAAAAATTTACTTACCTCGACCATGGAACCAATTCCTCCTTCAGCACTTTGATCCAAAGATGGTATTGGACAGTGCTTTTCTAATAACCTCAAATGCTGGCAGCGGTGAGCTTTGCGTATGAGATTTTTAAGAAACTTAACAAGTGAATGGTATCTGGATCACCAAAAATAAAGAATTAGAACACACACACAAAAACCGCCCGCAGACAATCTATGAAAGGAGAAACTTGAGCAAATCTTGTACTTCAGACATAGTAAACAAAAGAAATCTATGATTGTAGTCAATCAATAATGTGAAAATTTACCATCATATCAAGACAACCCATTGTGGGCAACATGCCCTTAAATTCTGGTTTTAAGAGGCCGGATCGAGGGAGCGCTAGCGGAACGAGCGCTCAATTCAGAATCGCCACTTGGGTTTAAAGGTTTGACACCCAAGGAACCGAACTTGAAACGCTTTCTACGCTGTTTGATTCGAAAAAATGAAGGCATCAGTCCGTCATAACCATATCTGGGTTCGGGAGCTAGGTTACGAGAGGGGAAGGGTTTCAAGGCACCCCTCTCGCCCAATCCGGAGATCGGTCTCTACTTAGGCATTTGCGAAAACATTTGCGATTCTGTTTGATTAAACAATTCTTTAGCCAATTAGGGGCGGGGAACAGTTTAATGGAGATTAAAGCTATAACATTTTGCAGGATGTGATCAATAGCATGAATGCGAAAGCAGTTAGTGTAGGATGAAAACAGACTGTTGTGGGAGTTTTAAACAGACTGGAAGGCCACTATTTTGGAGTGTCGTGCGCAGGAAAAAACCAGCATGCACTAATCAAGTCACTGCATTCTGACCAGACCTACGCGCGCTAGTAGGTTTAAACCCATAGCTTTTATTTTCAAACCCTTTGGGCTCTGGAATGACCAGTGCACACCCAGGACAAACCAAGCAGTTTTTAGTAGTTAACATACAGTTTAAAGGCTGAAAAGCCCTACAAATTAGCAAAACACCCCATAAACAGAGTGGGGACAAAACAATGGCCTAAGGCCAAGTTACCCATGCAAAGGTCACTCACTCGTCAGAGGCGAACTTGCGCGCGTGGGTAGTCCACTGTCGCGCACGGGTTTGAGCCCACAAACCAGTGTTTGGTTTTACATGATTCTGGGCTCTGAGACATATCCAGAATGATCCCAGGGGTACTCCATAACAGCAGGTATGAATACTAACTAAAAACTAGCAGTTTTAACTAAGGAAAACAATGAACTGGTTGTTAGGATGCTTATAGTGGTCTATATGGAAAGAAGAACATAAAACAGCAAGATACCAATCCCCACGCGGACCTGCGCGCACAGCCATAGAGTGGCGCGCGCATGCTATGGACCGGCTCGCACTGGTATCTTGTCCACACGGTTTTTGAAACCTTGCCAACTTTAGGGCCAGGACTGGTATTGATTACCAGTCTTGACCCTACTAGCCCCCTTCAGGGATCAGAACAGGAAAAACATTAGGTATGTTATACCTTTGATTCTAGGGCTTGAATGAGTGATTGAGCTTTGAGGTTTGAGGTTGTTTGAGGTGTTTGATGCTCGGAGGTTGAGTAGTGGTTGAAAAGGCTTGGTGATGTAAGTGGTCTTGCTTGCTTGAGGTGTGAAAGTGGGGTCTAAGGTTTTTGCAACCCTTCTTGAACTTAAACTTGGTAACCTTTCACCAAACTTGGAACCCTTTGGAAGAAGAACCAAGGGGGGTATATATAGGAGCAATGGGGGACTACACCAGCCAAAGAAGGGCCGGTGTCTTAGTCCTTAAGCCTTGAAGGTGATACATGGGGTTTAGGGGCAGTCCCCTGCTGAAGACTGATTTTAGTGCCAAACAAAGCCTTCCTCTAGCCCCAAAAGTCCTATTGATCATGGCTGAAAAAGGTGATGGGACAACCCTTGACTAGTGCGCGGGTCTCAGACTGGCATGCGCTTGTCAAACCAACACGCGCATGGGTCAACGGTCAAGCTTTGACTTTGACCAACACCTGTCAGTTTGACCCGTGTGCGCGGGTTCCACACCCACGCGTGCCAGTAGGTTTTTGGCTTTTGAAGTGGCTAAGGCTTAGGTTAGGTTCAAATGCTCAAAGCTCAACATGCTATCGTTCCCGGGGTGTTCTTGATCCATTTCATCATTGGGGAATCAAATACCGTAAGTAAACTAATCTGCAAGCCCAGATTGGGGTGTCTACACCCATGTCCATCTTGATCTACCCTCCCCAGTTTACAACATCCGAAATAAAACTGTGTTCTCCTCCCAATTCTGACATCAGTATTTTAACTGCAGGTCTCCATTAAACTTCAACTTCACCAAAAATAGTAATTTGATACAAAGTAAAATTGCACCAACAACCTGGCATCAACTTTTGATACTCTGTAGCCCGTCAATACATGTAAAAAAATCTACACAGGTACCAGTGTCAAGTCAAGTGCCTCTTTTATCCCAAATTTTTTTTTTTGTAAAGACGAGTTCTACGGACATATAGGCTCAATGCTAATTAACCTAAACTAAGTTCCGGCCGTTAGCATTCTGCTAATTATCATGATCAAAACCTCATTCAAACTAGTGGGCGATATCGGAAGAGCAGATGTACGAAGTGAGTGAAAATCCATTTTCATCCCCAATTTACATGCTTTCTAGAAGAACCTTTTCTAAAGCACGATAGGATCTGGGCCTCGAGAAGGGCTCAGCATAGTAATCTCAACTAGATTCTTCAGTCTGTTCTCATAGCGGTACATACTAAACAAATTTTATTACGTAAAACAATGATGCTTTGTACCCCAAAGTACGAATGTAGTGACTATTATATTAACCAAAATACACCACAAGACTTAAAACACCAATAAGAGCATTCCAGGAAAATAACTTTCTGATAAAATCAACATACAGGTAAATCCATGCATCAAATGTATATTGAAGATATTCCTCTACTTACAGGCACTTGTAGTTTGTGAGACAACAATTACTGCTGTGGTAGCATGGCCATGACGGGGAATTAATATTGCCATCAGATAATCCAAATATATCCTCAAAAAGAACTTTAGCACCCGAGGCATTGGGCCTCAAAGAATTCAACATATCTGAAGAATGTTAAGGTTGTACATGACTCATTTCCCTAAAAGGAAGAGAGAAATTTTCACAAGACTAGACAATATCCCACATTAAATTCAGCCCATCTGTCCAGGGAATAAACCCTAGAAGAATACCACAGAAAGAACAGAAGTTCGTTATTCCACGTATCAAAGATTTATGATCCACAATATCTCAACAGCTAAAATATTTCAACTTTCAATGAGAAATAGCAGGTCATGTATAACGTAGATAACACAAATGTATATCAAAACAAAATCAGCAAAAGAAAAAAACGATAATCCCAGAGAGACAAACTACATATACATGATGTGGGAACTAAGCGGGTAGAAGAGGATACGATTTCTAGGTAAAACTGATGCAGAACATTCCGACCTATAAAATATAGACTGCCTATCAATATGACCTTCTCTGCTGATATACTGGATTTTTTGCAGAAACAAACAGCAAGAGCACTGAAATGGCATCTGCAGATAGACCAATGCAGAAAAATATTAGCATTTGTAGTGGGTTGAGGTCAACTGATTTTTTCGTGTTTCTCTGTTTAATAAAGGGGCATGAGGTACACTTTACAAGCCCGTGAAAATATTTCTCTGGTAATTTCACATCAACAATCTACATTCCCCGCTAGAAACATGGAATTTACTGTACTAAAAAGAAAAAACTGTATACAAATCTGTACAGATTTGGCACATATTTAATAGAACTCCAAGTGCATAGCGCAAAATGTATATATATCTTCCATTCTGGTGACTTCGCATCAACCATCTATTCTAGTCGCTAGAGCACAAGAATACTAAAAAATGTCACCTTCTAAACATTTGGACTACGAACTGCATATTAAGCAAACATAACCAGTCAATCATTCTTTTCATGTTGAAGGCAAATTAACTATTCTTCACCCTCTCATTAGTCATAAGAATTTTACCTCTGCCAACATTCAAATCATGCGGTACAAGTTTTCTGGCCTCTAATAATGGGAAAATTACCACATCAAGAGTAAAATGCATGGCAAAATTTTAGCAACTAGTAGCTGATCTGAGCACTGCATCAAAAGTATATTTGGTCGTTCTCAAAATAAGAACCATTGACTCATCTCAACCTCCAATTAGTCATGTTTGTTTTTAGAGAATAATTAGTCATGGTTAAAACTAGTAAAAACATTCAACTCGTACAGCATTATTATCACTATGGTCCAATATATGTCTGTTATTAGTAAGGAGCTTGGATAAAAACCCTGGTACAGTGTGAATTACCTAGAATTTAACATGATACCATCATATTTCCTGCAGTGTTATCCAGCTGATAATAGTCATGCGTAACATAATTATAAGAAGAATGCACGAATTATTTTGACCTGGTATGGAAAGGCATATGATTTCAGAATGAAATAGTTACTGATTATTTCAACGAATTTCATTCCAAGAAACTAATTATGAGGATGCAAGCATTTTCAATGTTTATAAACTTGCCTAATGTGGAAACTTGAGTTGAAAATGGTATTGTATTGTTATGCCAAGAAAATGACGGGCACTGGATGGCTCAGGGCCACTAAAGGTGTAGGAGGAGACAGCTCAGGGCCACGGTAGAGGGAACGGTAGGGCAGAGGAGAGGATCACAATAGTAGTATGGGATGAAGCAGAGAGTAAAGTACTGTTTATTATCAGTGTCAAATGATCCTTGTGTTGGAGTCTTCGAGAAGTGTAAAGCCAGCTCAATTTAGTGCAGGGGCTTGCTTCATCATTGTTTTGTCAGAATGGAAGTTGACGAGGCTTCCTCTGTGAATCGTAAGATAAGAACTTGGAGTTCCCATCATGGACTCATGGAGGAGGCTCATATGATCTATGGGAGCTCATATCATGGGGACCTGTTAAGTCGTAGTATGCTAGCTCTCTGAGGTGTTGGATGTTCACCTCTCTCAATATGACCAGTCAAGGTGTGTGCACCCAACGAAGGGCCACCACGCTTTTTTATGTCATCATCACACTCAACTTCGACTCACTTTTTGCGGTTAAACATTTCGAGCCCAGTACTCAACAGATTCCTTTTTTATTCTGAATATCCACCAACCGATGGCCCACAAGAATCCACGAGACATATGATTCAATATACCACATGTCACCAAAGGGAGCACTAGATCTAAAAACAGAGACTGGAGTCGCTACCTAGTTTTTGGAAAAACTGGCGAACTCCAAATAACTTCATAATATAGCCACTGACCATCGTCGCTAGAGATCTATCTCATGAGTTGAGCTACAAACAGGGAAGAGCTACAGACAGGGAAGGTATTAAGCACCTCCTCACCACCTTGATTGGCTTTATCAACTACATGATTCTCTTTTCACTTCTATTTAGATACACACATACTCGTTAATTAAACCCGCACATAGTGAAAGCACATAAAATTTATCCTTAAACCATGCATTCCCCATTTAGAAGCTTTCCAAAATTGAACCTCCTTCCCAAAATAGAAACTAACCAATGGTCCAATTGTATCAGGAGGCCAAACCTCAGTTTGAATGATCTACAAGCCACCAAATAGGCTCAGCTCATAATCTCCCTAATTTGTTGACATCCATTCCTGACAACCGTAATTGCCACTTCTAGTTTACAATTTATCAATTAGGTAATCTCAAGAAAAAGAGTTTTTGAGTGTGTGTGTGTGTGTGTGTGTGTATGTATACAACGGCAATGACAGGCAGACAACTTCAAATAGCAAAAAGCAAACAGATGTTGTCACCCAGTTTTCTACAAGGAATTGCCCATTTTTCCTAGCGAGACTTACGCTTGTGTTAAACCCAGAATGAGGCTTCTCAGATGAGCTATCTCCATCACTTGCATTTCTTGCACATTGGATCAGAGAATGGGTTTCTTGAATGTCAAATTGCCTACGCTTCCTGTGGCGCTGCCAACTAAACTGTCTTTGACGCTTTCCAGGCTTCACTATAAGCTGATTTGAGCTACCATGATGTTCCTCGTTTGGACTTCCTTCGGTGTTACAATTAGCAGTTCTAGTTTGTAACATGGGTCCTCCGGATGAACTCTTCTGATTCCTCTTTTTCCTACAATGCCTGCTGAATGAAGAAGAAAAACTCAGACCATCATGACCGAAGCAATTAACTGAACCAGAGGGAACATCATCACTGAAAGCAGCATTGGAATACTCTTTCTCTGACAATAAGTCAACTTCATAAACTCCTTTTCTCTTTTTCCCTGATCCTGAAGAACAGTTCAAAGGAAATCACGAATCTGTCAAATTACCAAGAAAATATATCTGATCACTATTCCGAAACTAATAGTTTCAACGCAACCAATTAACTTAGTCGGATAAAAGTCAAAATGTGCAGAGAGGTAAGAGAAGACAAATCTGCACGTGGGCAGTATGAGTACAGAAGGATGAATTACCCTTGTGGAAACCTAAAGCAACATCAGCCAAGATCATACCGTTCAGTTTAATGACAGACTGAAATGGATCAGGGATATGGTGAAAGTAAAGAAAAGTGTCCTGTAAAAGCACCCAGTGCCCAAAATTACGCAACCATAACCTAGTAAATAGATGAATTCACGACAAGACAGGTATGTTGTTTACCAACTACTGTAATACTAGTAGTTAGCAAGCAAACTTCTTATAAAATTGATTCAGATATTGAAATTTCTTAAGTCTAACCTCTTATGCATGCTGAACACTATTTGAACACCAATTCTCTTTACTCACTTTTGCCCTCTTTCCCATTTCTTCTGATGATTCTTCTCAAATCAACCAGCTAACATACGAATAATGGGCTTCTATTAAGAACGAATACTATAGGACACCCATTATAACTTCAGTAGTCCCTAGATATGTTGTTGAGTCAGTGGATTATAATCACTACAGCTCCATAGTAAAGCTCCCTCTCAAGAACAATTACTGCTCTTTTTCATTTTATTTGGTACAGTGGAAAGATTTTTTTTTTTTTTCCCAACAGCAAACTTCAGTATTAAACACATGAATCGAAATTCGCCTGCCCCGCAATTTACATGACCTCCAAGAAAAAGGTTCCACAAGCCCAGCATGACATATCCATGAGGTCAAGCGTAAACTTTCCAGGACTTCAACCACCGTGGCCAGTACTTCTCAACCAAAGCCTCCTCACCTTTTGTTATGTTGGAAGGTCTGAAAAAGCCCACCGCGGCCTGTACTTCTCAACCAGAGTCTCCTTACCTTTCGTTATATTGGAAGGTTTGAAAAAGCTTACCTTACGGGTCTATGACCACACCAAGTGTATTTCCAGAACAAGACATTTGGTCCACAAGCAGTCAACCTAGCATTATTGGTCTGCTTATCATGTATATTCCTTTAGATGGATAAATGGAGATAACAGGATGGCAATGGGTGATTAGTTTGCGATCATTTAGTTACGCAGAGGAACACAAGGAGGTGGGATAATTGGTCTGGTCACGTTTTGTTGCCTGGAAATTCTCCTGCGATGTTTCTTCATAGTTCATTCCAAGAAAAATACAGAATCTGCTTGGGCTAAATACAGGATTTACTACATATCAAACTGTGCAATAAAAAGTTCAGATTATATAGAACCTGGCAAATTGGGCATTGATCCAGAACATACAAGTGGAAAATGAACTGCAAATCACTCACTTCATTGTAAAGAAGAACGTATGATGAACTCGACACATACAACTTAAATTTTGCAAAATGAATTTGTTCCAATTGGTGCATACCAACAGCAAATGAAGAATGAAGACATTTGGGCTCTGATATGTGCTTTGACTTGAGGCAAAAATCACTAATAGGAAAACCTGCCACCTGATAGTGTTTCTTACGAGGAAGTGGCAAAAATATAGAAGTATACTTCAGCAAATAGACCATCACTCCATCCGCAACCTGCATGTCAAAGAATACAAACACGCACCCCACGTAAGAAAATGAAG
This sequence comes from Rhododendron kiyosumense, assembly GCA_019656275.1. Taxonomy (NCBI): domain Eukaryota; kingdom Viridiplantae; phylum Streptophyta; class Magnoliopsida; order Ericales; family Ericaceae; genus Rhododendron; species Rhododendron kiyosumense. The sequence goes on from BPLS01000657.1 coordinate 199,308, forward strand.
CAATACATTTAAAGCATAGAAACATAACTTAAAATTGACCATTACCTACCCTTCTCAATAGAAAGCCCCATGCTGAACTTGTTAAAAGCTCCATGGCAGAGCTCGAACAGCAATGCTGCCAGTGTATATGATTACTATCAACACAAAAACACTAATTAACCAACCCAAAAACTACTCAGCCTTAATCATGAAAACTATTAAATTCTTTCTTGCAGGAATACTCAACAATGAAAGTAGATAATCACCGGCATTTTTGGTCCTGCTGCCAAAGAGTAACCCTTCTTGTTAATATAACATCAGTTAATCACATACTACGTAATTAGTATTACCATAAAAGAGACTAACAATGGTGTAGTGATGAGTCGATGACAACAGCCAATGCAAAGTGGAGCAATATATGGCTTATCTCTGCATTCATACTAGTCGTAAGATGTATTGATTATATCCATCAACCACTGACGAACCTAGGAATCGCCGTATCTGTGTCAGACATGCCACTAATATTTTTGGTTCCAAAATGCAAAGTTGATTGGGCACTTATTCAAATAATGGAAGTTCGATCTAGTGATTTTTAAACAGAGGGAATCACTTCGCCTTCAAATAGAAATCATATTGCTTTCCAATCTTAAACCAAATACGATGACTACAAAGAATGTTTACGGAATTCATCTCGGATGTGATCTATTCTCAGGAATACAATCTATCTTAGTTCCTTGCCTCGCGTCTAACTTTAATTTAGATTTGAATGCACATGACCAGGAAAATAATTTGGTCTTCAACATCAGTTTGACCTACAGTGCACCAAGCTATTACTCGAGAATGATTTAATTACTAATACATCTACACCTAGCTGCGTTAAAATCAAATTTATACCTATTTTTATTCACAAATTTTTTTTGGGTACTTCACAATATAATTCATAAAACTCATTTAGTATCTTGTCTACCAAAATAATTCAGAGATACAAATACATTACAAGAAAGTCACTTGCCTTGTCATAATCACTGCATAAGACATTAGAAGACAAGGGTTGCTCGCTTATTATCATTTCAATGGTCCTCTTAACAATCTGAACCATAACGTGCAGTAAAAAGTCAGCATAAATAGATATCAACTCGGTACTTAGATTAGACACAAGTACATCAAATAGCAATGTAAAGGCAAACTGAAACATGCAGCAACCTCAAGGAGATTATTTATTGTTGGATCGTAAATGAACATGTGAAGGCTGAATCACCAGCTGATCACAAAAACTAGACTCCAACCACCGGAACGAGATACGTAGTGATAATAACCATTTTGAAATTGCAAAAATGGTTTCCCTAACTTCTGCTTTTGCAATAAATATGGATATGCAAACATTTCAAATACCAAACGATTTTTTTTTTGTTTGCTATTAAATAGAAACCCAAAGTGAGTCACCCTATTTCCTTTACAAAATTGAAGCAGACTCCTTGAATAAGTAGTGAACGAAGACGAAGCAAATTTTCTACAACAATGAGTTGTATCTACACTGGATATGTAACAAACTCTCCAATGCTATAACATCTTGGTAAACAGAATGGTTTATGGAGGGAAACCATTTAATGCTCTTCCCTCCAAAAAGAAGAACACACACATACTGAAACAGAGAGGTGCAACTTGTTTGTTTCAACAACAACTAATTCGTAACGTAAATAACACCTGGTCACCAACAACATGAATAGTATATAGGCTATGCTAGGTCTGATCGCCAGACACAACAAGAGGGTGAAAAGTCTAATCTCACAGCAAGCGAGGATCATGTATCCAATGGAGAACGGATTTTATGAAGAATATCATAAACAACGTCTATTATTTTATACCACAGACGATAACCAATCTAACGCCACAGTGTACGACCAGTAATAGACTGAAGGGTTGGGAGAGACCTCTTGTTGGGACCAACGACGGTCAGGATAAAACGCAGAAAGAGGAGGGGCATTGTCGGATACAACAACGATGCATTGATACAAGAGCTTGCGATAATCGGACGGGTCATCTGGCCGGAGCAGGAACGAAATGGCGCCGTCGCCGGTACAACCCAGGCATCCCCGCCCCTTGCAACGGCACGCCGCAGCCGCAGAAGGCGTCGTTGGTGGAATCAATGAAATAATGGTGTCGGCTAGGGTTCGAGCGCGGCTGTTGAACAATCTCCATAGAACCTCCGGGACCCTCCGCTTCCTCGCCATTGCGAGAGAGAGAGAGAGAGTCTTTGTCTGATGCGGAGTAAGAAGTTACCGCGGGATATAAAGCTGAGCCCACGATTGCTGAGCTGTTCGGCCAGATCAACACTAATGCTTGAAATGCGCTGAGATGTTTTGCCAGATCACCACAATTGCTGAGCTGTGCTGCCAAATCACCAGCTGTGTATTGGAGCTGCAGTTATGCTACTACCACAAATATTTACACACACAATCATAAAGACTCACTCACATCAAATATGGGGTCCACGCTCATTGAAGTTATTTTCGTTTTCATTTAAAAAAAATTGAGTTTCAATTGACAAAGTAATAATTTAAAAAAATTGACGTAAAATTAACAAATATAAAAAAAATGAGTGCGGACAAAAAAGTAATCCAAATAAATTATTTAGCTTAAAAAAATTAAGCGCATACAAATCTGAACCGTTGACTACTCGATTAAAATCAGCTGAGCCATGTTGAGATAAAAGGGCCAAGTCGATTGTTCTGCTTCCGCTTTTGCAGAATACTGCTCAGTAGCATCTCGCTTTGTAGGGGTACAGACCTGGAAACGGACCCATGCCAAAAACCATGACGCTGACGTGGCCTGGGCCCCACGTCAGCTGCAGCAAAAAAAAAAAAAACCCTTCTGCTGTTCTCCCCTCACATCTGGTTTGAACGACTTCAAGCAGAGAGAGAAAGAGAGAAGAGGAAGAGGAGAAGGAGGACGAACCCTAGACACTAGACCAGACTGGCAACCACCACTACCACTGGCGACCACCACCGCACGCCTTCGCGAAAATCGCCTCCTCAAGCTGTTCCTCTCCACCACAAACTTACTCAAACAAGACGCGATAAACCATACGCAAATCAAAAATCTTAGCTTTTCCCTCATGGTTTCGGAAGAAAAAAAACCCCAGCATACAAAACCCAATTTCTAATATGCGATCCAAATCTCAAACCTGATGAAAAAAGAACAAATTTTACATGAAATTATGTCAAACTCAGATCACAGTTGTAAATTATCAAAGCTTAAATTCAATTATTCCTTAGTAATTTTACTGGATTTTCAGCTAAATATAAACAGAGCCAATAAACTGGAGTTGGGTGTTCGGAAAATATGGAGGCAATACAGCACCACCATTGATGAGGGGAATATCAGTGAGAGAGAGAGGACTTTGGAAAGACGGAGATGAAGCACCGAGTTATAGCGTATGGCGTCGATGCAGGAGAGACCTTGGAGTATGGCGTCGTTCTCTCCTTGTCGATCTTCTCTTCTTTGTTTTCTTTCTTTCCTCTCTCTGGTTTGTGAGAAACCCAGCCCAAATTTCCTCTTTTTTTAAAAAAATTTTTTTGCTGCAGCTGACGTGGGGCCCAGGCCACGTTAGCGTCGTGGTTTTTGGCATGGGTCCGTTTCCAGGTCAGTAGACTTAGGCCCCGTTTGATAACAGTGATAGATGGATGGGATTCGTAAAAAAATGGAATTAGAATTAAGATTGGTAATGAGATGAGATTATTAATAAGATGGGATTAATAATGAGTATGTTTGTTTTGGATGGAATTAGATGATGAAATTATTAATATCATATTTGTTTTAGATGGAATTAGATGATAGGATTGGATTAATAGAAGAAATTGGTAATGAGAAGAGATTGGTAATGGGAATGAGTCGGGATTGGACTACAAATACCAAGTCCCAAGGGGTATTGCTAATACCCCCTATGGGCCGGATTGTTAATCCCATGAGACTACCAATCCGGACCAATTTTGGAAACCAAACACAGTATTACTAATACCATCACCTTACGAATCCAATCCCAACCTCTAATCGGTTTATCAAGGCCTTATTGTTGTTCGTTCTCTCATTTCAGTTTCAGTTCATCAATATTTTTCTCCAGGTGGGAAAGCGGCCGATTAATTTGATAATTAATAATCAAACAGTGAGCACGTTCTAGATACCTTGTGAGTTGTCTTCAATGCATAGGTAAAATTGGCCCCATATGTCACGTTTCTTATCAGTGTAGAATTACAATTCATGTGCGCGTGGGTGTTATTTTATTTGTATTTGTTGGGGTTATTTCTTCTCTTAATGAGCTTGTAGTTGAGTTAGATTTATTTATCTTGTTAGTTCAGTTGTTGGATTTTGTTATCTCATGGACTCTCACACGATGGATGTAGTGTCTCATGATTTGTACTTTGGACTTCATACATGTTGTAATGCTCTTTTCTACCGATGGAAAAAAAGAGAAGAAGAAGAAGAAAGAATTACAATTCATGAAGGTAACCAAACAAGTTCACCAAATATACTCATCGTATCATTGCTCACAATGTTTCCCAGGAAATGTAATCGGGAATGTTATGCGGGAAATTAGTTCCTAGGAAACATGAAGATTGAAGAGGAGAAGTAAAGGAAAATGAAATTTATTTTTTTGTGTGTATTCTTTTGACAAAAATCTTGCTGGAAAATAAGAAGAAAAATGATTTTCCCTTCTTTTCCCATATTTTTCGTGCAACTGAACCGGGCTAAAGCCTTATGCAATTGGAAAACGGTATGGACGGGTAATCCCATCAACCGTGGGGAAGCATACGACATGAACCTTTCATACATTGGATTTTCTTGGCCGTCCATGTGGTAGCTAAGGACACGAATTTTCCGGTGGATCCACAAAAGTACGCATAAAGCTCGTGAAGTAGAATTAAAGACCCGAACAAATAAAAAGGCAAACTTGTTCGTTTACAGATTTATTTTAACAATTCAAAAAAACAAAACAATCTAAAATACTTACATTCACTATTACTACAATATTGTTAAAAGATGACACTTAAAAAAATGAAAAGATGTCAATTTTTTAAAATATCGTAATTAAAAATATTGCAATAGATAAATAATGTCAGTTATTTAAAAAAATTTGATATAATATATTTATGATGTCACTTTCTAAAATAGTGACATAGCTATTTTTTCTTTTTAATATCATTTTCTCCTAAACTGTGATCTAATATATTTATAATGTCATTTTGTAAAATAGTGACATAACTATTCTTTCTTTTTAATGGTGGTTTCTCCTTATAAGTGACATTGAAAAAAAATATATTTTTGAAATGAAACGGCGCTATCTATGAGTGTAGTTGCTTTGAAGTCTCAAATCGGGAGCGAATCGTTACATATGGTATCAGAGCTTGTACCAACCAGAAATGTTACGGCCGAGAAATTTTATTTATCTTATTAATTATTTTGGCCATTTATTAATGGTGTGGGTCCTAATTAATAATATTTTTTTTCTGCGCAATATAGTTACTATGTGAGTTATTAGTTTGAGGGTACAAGTATAATTATTAATTACAATAGTGAGTCTATTTTAGTAAATTTAGTTGGTTACATTAATTAACTTGTCAGCTGCAAATTAGGGTATTACGTTAGCGGGTACTTTTATAATATTACTCATTAAGAGATATTTTAACAGAGTAGAATTTTTATTCGGAAAGAACGTCTGAGATAAGAAGTTTGAGAGAACTTTGTGTGAGAAAAGCAGAAGCCGCAGGGACGTTTGAGTTCGGCTGGTTCGTGATTGGGTAAGAGATTTTTGAACCCTTTATGCTTGTTCCTTTTTATATTCTTTGTCGTCCATGGATTGGGGTAAGGCTTGACTTTTGGAAGTTATAAGACAATGGTATTATTGTGAGGTTAATTGGGTTGTTTTCCGTTCCTAATTATTCTTTGTCGTTCATGGGTTTGGCACCAATGGTTTTCCTTCTAATCCTATTTGACTTTTTGGAGCAATGGTGGATGTGGGTGTGAGCAGGTGTCAAGATTTGTGCCTAGGGTGACGGTGATGGTGACGTGTCGTGTGCATGGGTGGTGGTTTGGGTGATTTGAAATTTTGCATTGCACGTGGAATTGGAGGCACGAGTTGGGTTTTGTAGTTTTGGTGTTAACTGAAGGGAAGTAATTAGGATTAGGCTAGTTTTCTATTTTTATTTTATTTTATGGTATTAGTAGGCAGTTTTCTGTATACGTAGTGTATATTTGAATAGATGGTCATTTCGTGATTTGTTATCTTGTTCAGCTTAGCATTCTTTTTGCGTGATCGATTGCATTACTTTTGGACCAAGGTGAGTAATTAAGTATATTACCTATTTTCAAAAGATTTTTGTGTCCCTTACAAATATTTCCTTCAGAAATTTATATGAATGTTATTCGGAAACTCAAAACTGTTTATAAATTCTATAAATTGGCGCGCATGCGATGAAATTTTTGAGAGGTTAATATTTTTTTTGGTGAGAACTTGGTGGATATTAATGAGAACGTACATTTATTTCAGAAGTCCAGGAAAATTATTTCTCTTTGTGTTGGTAACCCTGGCCATTAGGGAAAAGACCGTGTTAGGTCAGTAACCCTAATGCTCAACAGTTTTCTTTTGCCGGATCGTCTTAGGGAAAAGTACCACGGGCTGCCAACCATGGTGACTCTAAGTTCAATATTGGATCCAATTTTGATGAGATTTATTTTGGTTTTGGTACTGTTTGATTGTGGCTCCTTATTGTTGATGGAGTTACTGTTGTGATCATCACTAAGAACGTTTATTTGTTAAATGCTTCATTGATTAATTTATTTTTTTGATGGACAATTCGAATGCCAAATTATGATTTAGTAGTAAATTATTTTAATCTCCATTTTTAACTTTATTTAATATACATACTTGTTATTCTTTGAGTTTGTCAGCTGACAGATTCTTATCCAACTTATCTTTCAGGCAAGTTGGAGAGTTAGGTAAGAACTCTGACGGCACCTCGGGGATTCTTTTGTTTGACCTCCTTAGGGTGTATCATCTTAGTTATTTTAATAATCGCTTCCACATTCGAAACATTTGTCAGATATTAAGTTCTTTTTTTTTTTTATTGTTGGACCACTTGATATTGTTTGGTTCATGGGATGATTGTACCTCATGTTTATGATTGAAACATATTTGGCTTTGGATTTGATTAATGACGAAAAAGCGATCATTTGATTTTCGGTTTCTTTGGTTTATTTAGACTGCGTGTCCCATGCATGGGTAGCCTCATGGTTCACGGCCGGTTACTTCTCATTTCAGGGGTGTGACAGGAAATGTAGGACAAAATCTCGACCCACACGAGTACGTGTGTTCCTAAGTGGGGGAGATTGTGACGCCCCGCCCCTGGGGAGTTCAAAGTAGTGGTCAACCGGCCTGATGGCAGTTGGGACCCATGTGGGGGGCTGTCGGATTGGTGACCAGAAGGGTTAGCCGAGGGTGGTCTCACATCGCTTGGTGAAGTGTAAGTTGTGTGTTATAAATAATATATCGTCATCCTACCTTGTGTAAGGCCTTTTAAAGCTATGAGGATGTCAAAACTAATTGAAATTTCATAGTTAAGTGTGTTGACATTGGAGTAATCCTGAGATGGGTGACCTCATTGAGAGGTTTGATGGGGTTTGGTGTTCAAAACGGACAATATTGTACACGGCGGGAGCGGATTGTTACAAAAGATGCACTTTAATGACGTTTCGTAACTGTCATCTTTTATTTTCAATTACGTTTATAAAGTGTCGTCTTTATAGATATTAATGACAATTTCAAACCATCATTTTAAGATTCAAGCTTTTAATGACAGTTTTATAGATAACAGTTTCAAAATTGCCAGCTTTTACGATTATTGTTGTAGTGATTGGATTGTCCTGGCCCATGAACCTTTCATACATTGGAATCATTGGATTGTCATGGCCCTCCGGGTGGTAGCAAAAATACATGAATTTTCAGGTGGATCCACAAAAAGTACGTACGTATTTACAAATTTATGTATGTGGACAATATAGGTACTACACATCTTATCCTCTCTGTATTATTAGTACGGAATATTATTATTTTTTGGACTTTTCAATACCACATTCTCCCTCTGACTAAACTGTAATGGGGCGTATGCATGAACCACTCGAACTAAATTAAGAACACCTTTGACCTAAATTAATTAATTATTTCTTTGGATTCCTTTCTCTAAATTTTGTGCCATTTTTTAAAAGTTTGACCAAAAGTTCAGACGTTTTTTGAAGACAAAAAAAATAAATTATTTTCTTCCTCTTTTTTTTTGTTTTCGAATCTTGCTTATTTTTTATTCTTTTATTAATTTTTCATCACTAAATTCTCATTTTTCTAATTTCTATTATAGAGATGAATCCGAAAATTCAACAAATATTTTGACAATTTTGTACTAATGAAATATATATCATTACTTAAATTCAAATATTTTCTACTTCTAAATGTTTGAAATACATTAACATCCGAAAGTACATATATTTTACTTTCTTCCATTGTTGATTGTCTAAACTAATACAGAGTATAATTCTCGTAATATATTTTTTGGATAATTCAAGTGTTCATACGGTTTTACATAATTCTCGTACCAATTGATAAAGGAAAAAAAAAAACAGGTAGTCCCGGTAGACATATTCATCTTTTTTGTCTTCCATTTTTACCCTCGGAAGAAAGCCTAAAGTTGATAAATACAAACACACTTTTTGTGGACCCCATTAATTAGTTTTTTTTTTGGACATGGAACCCATTAATTGGTTGGAGTATTATGTTTTATTGGTCAAACAACCATTCTAATCAGCAGCATATCATGGGTGGTTGGCACTTGGCATCGAGTACCATCTCTTGCTGTAAATTAAACTTCCAAGTTAGGTGAATCATCACCAACCAGTCAAAAACATCACCATACCTTTCCTCTAATAGTAATCAAGTTCGAGTTTCTCTCGGATAAAAACAAAGAAAATTCGAGTTAGTTTATGCACACTTCGTTTACCACAGGTCCCTTATAAATTTAACCATCAAACAAAATTTCAATGAAAATAACCGAGAGCTTTTTATCAGACGAAAAAAAATCAAACATACAAATATGGAAGAGTAAGAGAAGATCAATAATGCGTTTCTTATTTGTTGTTATGCTCTCACTCAATCAACGAATCCGTAGCACAATCTTTACTTTGGTGGACAGCCATGCAAGGTGCATCTTTTGGAATTGTGATTGCTAGATGCTAGCTAATCTTCTTTCACTTCAACCCCCCCCCCCAACTCTGGGTGTAAATTAAGGAACTTTCTGGACAAGGTCATCTTGATAGCTGGATGGCCTGGAATCCCTGGATGGGTCGGGTTGTTGGCTGGGGAATGCCGGTGAACTTTCTAGAGAGAGAGGGAAACGGAAACTGAAAGAAAGATTGCTACAGCCCATGGTTTTCTCAACAAAGTACGGTTTGGTTAATGAACTGTAAGGTGTGCAAGTGCAACCCCCCAATAATTTTTTAATATTTTTCTATGTGTGTGTGGAGCAGTTGACAATTACGCAATTGGTGGTCAATTGTTGTTGTGTTTGGCAATTTATGCATTGCTGGTCAACTATCCATCCCAATACAATTAAAGGGTTAGTTAAGTGGACATGAGAAAATAATAAGTGTCTATCATTTATAGGTTTGCATGTTCAAATTTTACATTGGTCAAACATTTCAAACTTTGGGATCGTTGGAAGATTTGTCTGATCGTTAATTTCGAGGCCCCGAAATTAATCGAGACCCGCGCAAACTAGTCTAGACATCTGGTTATATAAAAAGCAAATTAACAGTCCAACCCAATTCCCAATAGAACAACAAAAAATTTTTTTTTTGGGTGAAAATACAACAACATTTATGCAACAAAAATTGACTTTAGTGATGCTCTTTTTAGAATAACCAATCTTGATTACATTATTTCTTTTAACGGAACAAGACCTAAGTAAAAATTCTCGTAAACGGAGACCTAAATATCTCATGAAAATGTACCAATTTGAGATTTTTTTTCTCCTTTGGGTCTCGCTAAGTTATACGGAGTACTTTTAGAATGTATTTTATGAAAATGAATTAAGGATGGTAAATGTATATTCTGAATTATTATACATGGCTTTTTTAGTTATGAGGGGTAGTGTATTGATCTTGGCATGAGACGTACGTATTTTCTACTGTACATTTTAACAATCATGTTTCATCCTTCTCGCTACCAATTCTTTGGGCCATATCATTTTCACGCGTAATTGTGTATAAAGGCCATGAGAGCTCGCAAGCTGAGCCGGATACCTTCCGTATACCCCCCAAAAAGGACACTTTGGTGTTCTTCATTCGATGCTTTGGTTCCCACGCGCCATGTGACACTTGGTGCTGCGCACATCCCCGTCCCCATACAGACTCGTACATGTCATAGCACCTATATACAGCCGGCCCATCCGAAATTTTATTTTGATCCGCGCCCCATCCGCAATTGAGAAATCGAAAGTCTCCCAAATCCTTCAGATAGATACCAAGAACTCCAATACCCCCTCTTCCCCTCTCTCTCTCTCTCTCTCTCTCTCTCTAGGCGGCAGAAGAGAGTCATGTTGCAGTTGTTCTTCGCCGTGGCCTTCTCCGCGGTCCCTCTGACCCTCTACGTCCCTCCAATTCGAAGCCTCAACCTGTTTGTGGAAACCATGGAAGAGCTTTTCAGGGAGTCGAGCTTGTACACGGGACGGTTCTACCCTCGCCTACGGTACGCTTGCTCGAGGCTCCTGGATTGTTTCCTATGTAACAACACCAGATAAGTATGCTATATGTAGTATATATGGGTAGAAATGGATTTTGTTTCCATCAAAACTTGTAACTATTCCTAGTTTAGGGCTTTGGTTCCTTTCTCTCTTGTCGCTTCTGTTTCGATTCTTTTGGGTGTTTCTGCTAAGTATGTAGCTGGGTTTTGTTGTGAGATCTTGTGGTGTTTTGATCCGGAATTGTGTGTATGTTATTAATGGAAATTTTACCGAATTTGTGGATCTGTGTTTCTTTTTGTTTTTGTTGCATAGTTTTATGTTTTTCCCTTTATCATGGCTGAAAATGATAACTTTGTGGATTTTATTTTATTTTTGTCTCTTTTCAAGATTAGCTTTTTGGTTTCTTTTCTTTCTTTTGTGGCAATTTCAAAATCTCAGAAGAGGCTACTTTAATGTCATCAGAAGTTTTGCCTTTCAAAAATAAAATTGTCATCAGAAGTTTGGGATATCCCTTTTGGTATGTAACTCTACTAACTTTGGGGGGGGGGAGGGGTTGAAAAATAATAAGAAGATACTACATGTCATGAAAAAATGACTTATATCTAACAAGGTTTGCATTAGACACTGAAAATGGAGGCAAAAGTTATAACTTTATTGATGAACTTGGTTCCCAGTACAAATCTCAATGAATTGGATTCGTAACTGTAGTTTTGCTCCCAAAGACAATTGGATAGGAACAAAAAGCTAAGTGATTTGATTTAACAACAAAAGAATGAATGATGATATATACTAACAATGAGGTTTCAAGGGTGAAAATGAGAAGTGAAGTAATGAATTGTGAGGTTGATCTCAAGTACAACTATTTTAGCTTGAAAGAGTGCAAGGCTTTAGAAACCAGAAAACATCCAAGGTTCTTGCTTCTCTTTCAGCAACAATGGAAGCACTTTTCCCACCGGTACTTTTAGTGTCTGCAGTCTTCTCCTTCATTAACTCTGTATTGCCCTGCTCCAATTCTTGAAGGATTCCCCTCTCCTAATATGTCAACAATTTAAGTCAATGAATCAGTAAAATCCAGTATTGTGCTGAAAAAAACTTCAAATAGTGGAAACAATGTCTTAATTTCAGGGACTTGAAGGCAGCTCAATATTAAACAGGAATAAGCTCTTGATTGAGCCAAGCCACCTAGTTAGTGAGCTACCTTATGCATTTCACCGATGACTCTTGTCTTTCTTGTGTGCCTTTGGATAGAAAGAGGAAAGAATATGGAAGCAGCAAGACACAACTCTAGCCGTTGTTTTTTACCTGGGTACCATCATTGGTTCCTTTCTAGAAAACATGTTTCGTGAACTGCTAGAAAAAATGTTTCCTGAACTGTTGTACCACGTTTTTTCGCCAAATAAACCCATTTAGATTGAATACAATATCCTGATAGGAGATGCAGATAAGCACAAATATGTTTCCTTTCAGAGTGGGGAAAATATGTCCAGCCTGTCCTAGGCTCCTAGCTAACGAACTTCTATGACAGGTAATAAACCAGAAAAGCAAAACAATTTCCAGTGCATTCTCAGTAGCATTCCAGTAGCATGTGCTAAAATTGCCATGTGTTTGAAACCATCTTCTATAGTTTTTTGGTGATAACCATTGCTTACCTGAGGCTTGGATCTAGATGCTTTCAGAGGGGCAGCTTTGTCAGGTCCACGGCTAGCTGAAAAACATTGAGGAGAGGGAGGATTGGTTCGAATTTGCAACAAATTCTCCCCCTCTTTGCGCTTTCCAATCTTCAACTCCAAAGGGCTGGGATTGTTTTCAACTTCAACTCTCCTGCACAGATTCAATCACTTAAGTGTTAATCCTCTTTATCGTGAGAACTGCCCATATTTACACCTACCATGAAATGCAAAGAGAGATTTACCAAATGAAAGCACTTAAGCAATATGATTAGAATGAACAAAACCCATCACTTTTCATCAACTCTGATAGTTTAGAACTTTCAATCTGTCAACTTTCAACCTGGTTTCCCCCCCCCCCTTAATTAAGTCACAGATCATAATCTTGGATTTTATCCACCTTTATGGCATGAAATGGAGCATATGTTGGTTGCACTCTGGTAAAGAAGTTTCGACATTGTGTGTACTTGTTTAAGTGTATTTGCATGCATTATATTAGATCGAAGGGAGAGCTTTACTTTTTCATCCTCTGCTTCTCCTTGAGATTATTCTTCTGCGCAGCCTCACAGTTCTCTTTGCTTACCTCAAGCAATGGCTTCCTCTCCTTCTCCCTCTCGTCCATTTCCCCCAAATTACTGCCGTCGTCACATTCCTTTTTCTCCAGCTTCTTCCCATCTGATTTCTCCACATTCTCTCTTTCCGTTGCCCTTGTGGCCAATCTCTTCAACTCATTGCAAAACTCAGTTATATGATTCATCAAGTCGCGCCCTCCAAACAAATTTCGTGCTGATAACGTACTTCTCAACCGTGGCGTCTCTTCCTTTTTGGTTGGATTAGCAATCTGTTTCCTCTCTGTGCTCGACTTGATTTCTGCTTTCATCATGTTGTGGTGGTGACTCGGAGTAGCACATAAATTAGGGTGCTGATTCTCTCCGTTTTCAACGAATCTATCGCAATTCGAGTCCTTGTTTGGCAAATCTGAAGGTTGAGTTAAGCCTCTCCTCTTCAAATAAGCATCTCTGGATCAATAAGCAGAGTGAACTGTTTAGCTTGTACATGAATAAACTGAATTAGTCTGAAATGCTGAACACTTGTTGCTTTGTGGTTCTTTTTAAAACTGGATTCTTTCTTCGAAAGGATTCTCGAGAACCAGTTTCAAAATCCTGTCAACCAAACTAGTTTTATGGAAGTACCTTGTGTTTCGATCACGCTGTGGAAGGACCTCAGAAGCGGTAGCTGATCTCTGAAGCTTGACAGAACGAAAACAAATAAGTCAAGTTATTTAACGACACCTAAATAGTTGCAGTACCATTAACCTTCTGGTAGCCGGTAACGTGCAGGAAAAGAAAAAATGAGAGTTCAATTCTCAACCCAAGGCTTTCCTTTCCCCCTCTATTTGGTTCTAAACCAGATAATCGTACTGGTTCAGTTCAGCAGAATTTCGACCCTGTTTCATTATTATTTTCGACCGAGAACACTTTTCAGAAACTTGTTTTGTGGAATTTGTATAAAACTTTTGGGAGAAAACCCAATTCTCTAAACTACGATCAAACAGGAAAACAGTTGCTGAGAAGAGTTTAAAACAAAACTAAGTACTACGACGAAACAGGTTTCGTGTCCCATGTCCACTAAGAGGGCATTATTCTTCTCTTTTCCTGCTTTCACTCCGAGTCCGAACCAAACAGAAGAACGATGCACGGAATTCGCAAAATTCAAAACAAATAATAGAACCTTTGAAAGAGGTGTTGCCTTGAGGAAATCTTCCACTGTCTTCGGATGATTGCAATCTGCAACAATTCAATCCACAAATGACGAAACTGAGAGACTAATAATACACGAGAATTACCAGCTGAAATCGCATGACATGTATACCATTAATATGTGCATTCGTATGTGACGTACCAGGTCTGCAGAACCAAGCTTCGTCGTCGACAGGTTCATCTGGAGCCGAGAAATCTACGAACTTGGGAGCATTGATGTTCTCGTAAAGATCGTCCACTACAAGAACGGAGCTTATTCTCTTCCAATCGATCTTCGCTGGTTCCATTCCACTCCACTCCACACGCAACCCACAGAGAGAGAGAGAGAGAGAGAGAGAGAGAGAGAGAATGGAAACAATACGTTGGGGGGGAGACAGAGAGTAAACCGCTGGGGGACCTTGGAGGGGAGTCGAATGTGTTTTGGCGAGAGAGGGGGGCTTTATTGCTTTTCCGACCGTTGGGAAGATTCGTCATTTATGTTCGTTTAATTACTCCTGTATTTGTTTGGACTATGGGTGTGGGCTTTTCGGGCTCAGCTCACCTGTCCTTCTTGGCCCATAAAAACTTTCATCGCATAGCGTTGACTAGTAACCCAAACCGGGCTTATTAGGCCCATTGTCCTAACCTTTTTAGGAGTTTTTTTTTTTTTTTTCCCGCAATTGTTTTCTTTCTTAACTTTTACGGAGTACTACTTATCAATCAGGGTATCATTCTTATATCACATCGTCTGGCTTGGCGAGAGAAATCGGAAAAAGTATATAAATAAAGGTCAAAGTTGAAAACTTTTAATGTAAGAAAGAAGACAATAAAAACACAAAAAGACTGTATGGAGAGAAAAAAATATGTTGCAAAAGTTGGACCCCATTTTGATAAAAACTAAGAGAAAATAACTAAAAAAGGGAAGCGATTTTTACACTCCCTTCCTTACAATCCGCTCTTCTTCTTTTTTTTTTAATCATTATCCACTTGAATTTACTATCTTGCCATTCTTTCAATACATTTTTCACACATTCAAGGGCAACATAGTAAATTTATGTGAATAAAAACAAAAAAGGGGAGTGTGATTTGTAAAAAGGAGAGTGCGAAAATCTTTTTTCTTAAAAAACCTTGCGAAGAAGTTTTAATTCTATTGTTATGAGATACAATTGTGGGTGAAGTTGTGTTTTAAAGTTGTATTTGTAGAACTTTTTGTAACATATAAATAGTCCTCAGGAGCTCAAATTGTGCGGGTACATTTTCTCTTGTCACTGGGCCAGCTTTGATGTGGCTTTAATGACAGACCAAGGAATGGGCCTGGTTTTATGTGGTTGACCTTAGTCTTGACTTTGTTTGGTTTGAGATATGAGTGAGATAGACAAAGAAATGAGAGTAATAGAGAGAAAATTTACTGGAGACCGTGCATAGAGAATGTGGTTGGTTCCAGAGACCCAAAGCAAATACAGTCATAATCTTTCAAAATACCATGTGCTCATGTTCTAATCCTCGCACTGCGCCCATTCAATCATCGCACTCGCGAATTTTAGTCATTTAGGATATGTTTTAAAGACGCATTCACTTTTTTACTTCTGTTCATGCACCCACGTACCAATAATGTGACTTAGGTTAGGGGGGCCCTAGGTTCTGATCAGACCCTTCAGAAAAAACCAACTGGGTTATTTGTCTCCTGTGATTTTTCGATTTCTATATACAGTATTTTTTGGCACCTGAGTTATTGAAAGTGAAGGAAGGAAATAGCCAAAATCATTTGCAAAGTGGACACCTTTTCTGTTCCTATCAATTCTCGCGTACGTGGTTATGTGCTACTCTTGAATGAATATACATGCACAAATATTCAAGCATAAACCCGAATGTGAATGTGTCTGTAACCGTTTTAAGTATGTGGATTCCGAACAATTTTCGCGTTCGACTTGATTAAAACTCATCCAAGATCGACTCGTCTTATAAACAAACAATTCATTGTCCGAGCTGATTTCTCTAGTAATATGGTTCGAAATTTTCATAGGCAACCACGGGGATTTTCAATTTTGTCACCCCTATTTATTTATTTATCAATTAGTTTTGTCATCTTGCTAGCTTTTATTTATGAGCTCTCATTACAGACCATTTCCGTACGAGATTTTCAGGATTTGCTAGCTGTTCTTCTGTCGGTGCTCTATGGCATGGTGAGGAAGAATATTTATTTTTTACTTTCTATGGATAATAGTATGTCGAGCAATTGTTTCGTTTAATTTCAGAAAAGATTTAACCCATAAACAAAAAGGAAAAAAAGAGAAAAGGCATAAGCCAAAAGTGGTAAGAAGAAATGAAGAATGTGCTCTAAAATTTCGGGAATATGGTAGTATGAACACAACCGTCGGCTGACAGCAAATGCCTAAGACTTAGGGTTGCTCACTTTTAAGATTGGTGGTAAATGACTGGGACTTATAGTTGCTCACTGTTGACAGGGTCGGCTCTGAAATTTTGGAGGCCTAAGACGATCTTTGAAAGCGAGGCACTTAATTATTGTAAAGAAAATCAAATAAAAAGTCGATCACACTGAATAATTTTGATTCAAATATAGTATTTGTTTGCAATGAGAAGTACTGGAGTAATAGCATTTAAGGGGAAAAAAGATACATCCATACACCCACCACACTGAATAATTTTGAAGGGTCTCAGAGATTTTTGGCGATCCCGTGACCTTTTACTCCTCGTTTTTGTTTTTTTTCTTTTGTTTTTTCTTGCATTCCGTGTTCCATTTTTCTGAGCCACTGGAGCTTAAGTATAAATGTAGTGTTTGATTGGGAGTTTAGTTTAGTTTAGTTTTGGTAGTGGGCGGAGAGAGAATAAAGTAATGATTGAAGATAAGGGTAATGATTGGGGAGAGACAAAAAGAGATGAGAAAGAAATAATTGGAAAAATAGGGTAATGATTGGAGAAAGAAGTAGGGTAATGATTGAAACAAAACTAAAACTAAAACTAAAACTAAAACTAAAACTAAATTAAACTAAACCCTAAACCGAACAAAGCCAAAATGTCTTCTTGGATTTAAAATTGGGCCCTAAAACAACATATATATACTATGTCCTAAAAATAAGTGGGGGCCCTATTTTTTGACAATTTTGGGGGACTTAAGGCCCACGCCTTTTGGGCCTTAGCCCAGAGCCGGCAGTGACTGTTGAGATCTTTGGTTCGAAATCTATAATGTAACGCTTAAAAATTTAAAAGATATGTGTGGTTGGAGGATGTCTCCATATTCAAGAACTAGGTCACATAATTTCTAAATTTTTCCATCTCACACTCAATTCTTGCTTATATGCTCGGCACTGAAATCTCATTTTCATAAATTTTAGCAAATTGAAATGTTTTCGATAGACGCCATACTTTTATATATACCTTTATTTTTGTTTATGCTCACACATTATACGGGGTTGAGGGCGTGTGATGTGCACCCATTATGGTGCTCATCCCGGGTCCCTCTATTTGATTTCAACCATTCATTTTGTTCTCCTCATTGAGTACGTAGTGCACATAAAATTTCAAATTGATCGGACGCACGACATAGATAACTATATATGTTTTCAAAATGCATTTTTCTTCATGGAGAAACAGTTAAAGAAACAGGTGATTGTTTTTTATAAGTTAAATGCTTACCGATTAAATAGTTATTGATATCCGATCAACTTGAATTTTTAGGTGAAACATATGCTCGACGACACGAACAAAATGGACGATTCAAATCAAATAACAGGAATTGGGATGAGCTCATAAAGGATGCACAACACACCATTGTCCCCATTAGATGACATGGTTGGGGAAAGCTTCAGGTTATTATGGCTCCCTGTCGGCACGAAAATTGAATCCATTCGAGAGAGAGAGATTTGAGTCATTTTCATGCAGAAAACAGGGGAGGGGGAGCAAAATTAATGCGATCAAAGTTGGAATAACATCATGTCCTATGTGAACAGTGAGTTCCAATCATTTTCTTATCTTGCAATTTTAGCTTTAGCATTTGTCATTACTCTCTCTCTATCTCTCTCTCTCTCCAACTGACATCCCACGGCCATGCCCTCCAAAAGTCCTTAATAACCTGTCACTCTCGGCATTCAACTTTCCAGTCTGTTTATTTACGGTACTAGTAATTTACCAGCATTCTTACGATCATTGCTCAACATTCACCGTTCAAACATCTTACCGTTCGTCTCGGCAATCAGTGAGAAGAGTTTTTAAATATTCAAATCGTTCAAAATACTTTTGAACGGTAAAATTGAGAACGGTGGAAAAAGTGGTAAACGTAGACTTTCTATGTACCTATGTAGAAAAAAAATAAAAGAAGGGAACTTAATTAGACCAACTATAATCCTATTCCTTTGCCCACATCAATAGTTCTATTAGATCCCTTTTAAAAAAATACGGAGTAATAATAATTATTAATTAAGTGTATGGACAATTTAAAACCCACGGTTCAACAATGGGGGCCTCATTTAAAGATGGAACAAATGATACATATGTATGACTTTAAAGAAGTTGATAGCGGTTGGAAAATTTCAAATCTAAAACCTTAGGATAAAGCTAACTCCTAAGTTCCTGGCCTTGATCACTCGGCCAACCTCTTGGTTTTTTCATTAGAGCCCTTCACTGTATATAGTCCATAAGTTTTTTTTGGGAATATTTTAACTCAACATTGTTTGGCATCTTAGTCTGGTCTTTGCCCTTCTTGCTGTGCCTGCATGTAGTCCATCATAGTATTTAGGAAACTCAACATTAGAGCCTTTCACTGCATATAATCTTTTAAACTAGTCTTCTCCTCCGTTTTCAATCCTTATTTTGCGCTCGCGTTCTGAATTCTCGTACTCACAAATTTAATTTAGTGATTCATGAGGTTACCTGTCCCGCTTATTACGTGACTTAGTTTGGCATGCGCCTTGTGTCTGTGCTTTTGCTTTCTCATCAATGGGGTGAAAAACCAATGGACAGTATTGAATTACTACTAGTTTGAAACAAATTAAAGAAGAGTGGGGTTGGATATGGTTTCCATGGGATTTCTAAACTGGGAGGCAGAGATTTTTTGGAAATGCCAACACTATCCTTGAAGGTGGAGCCTTCAATCGAAGACCAAAAAAGCTCGCACGTACCCCTAAAGACACACTCGTGCAATCTTGGAAGTCTACCATGATACTGCAGCACGATTTGTAGTCAAAAGAGGAGACTCTTTCTTGGTAACCTTTATATTCATTGTATATGTACGAAAATTAATTTTGGCACACTATTTTTATAAATATATTTTTATTTGAAATTACAATAAAACCCCTTAAAGTAGATGAACACTAACACATTAAAGGGTAATTTGATAATTTCATGTAGAATAAATACAAAAAAATAGAGTGTCAATGGCTAAATGTGGAGTGACAAAATCATTTTCCTCTATGTATTTGTATGCTTATATATATACGGGGTGGTTTAATGGACAACTATTTAGACACCTAAAAAAACACCCAAAATCTCAATCACATAGTTTCCGATCAAATTTTTATGATCCAAACCGTTCAATGTGTGCAGAATATGATTTTAAGGGTGCCCGCGAGAAATTAGCAAAAAAAAAAGACCGGGAAGTGCTTGTTTTAAACAGTTTTTAATTGAACCGTTTATTAAATCTAAGCTAAAAACTGCTCAGATCAAGCCCTTTTCAGTCTTTTTTTTTTGCTGATTTCTCGCTAGTATCCTTAAAATCACGTTCTGATCACATTGAGCGGCTCGGATCATTAAAATTTGATCGGAAACTATGAGGTGTTTTTTTTAAGTGTCTAAATATATATATATATTTATTTATTTAATGTTCTTACATTACATGCAAATAAAACATCCCTAGAAAGAATAAGTCATGCAAAATAAATGAGTCAAACAACTACAATTAGGAACTCAATAAAGAATTCGATAGTCGGGGAGAAGAAACAACTAAATTTCACATAGCTATAACCTTCTAGTTTTTTTTTTTGGAAAGATAACCTTCTAGTTGAGAATATAAAATGACGATGATCACCAACTGAGCTAGCATAATTCCCGCTACACTCACCTCACCGGCCTCCAGTAATATTATTTTGCTAAATGTATATACCTTCATTAATTGTTGCTACTGGCCTCCAATAATATTATTTTGCTAAATGTACCTTCATTAATTGTTGCTATGACTTTCTTCTCTAAAATTTTGAATTCAACACAACTTGTTTTTACTTATTTGACTAAGGACCCCAACAAGTTGTAAATAGTCCGTATGCAAGCACGCATTTAAAGAGTCCTCCACCCAAAGATCTTAGTTACAGGGGGAAATGTGAAAGATTTGGGAAAAGGAATTGCTAGTTCCACAACTCCTAATTGCTTCAATCTAGGTTCCATTTGGCCCAATAAAATCTTTTTTTCTTTCTTTCTCAGAAGTGACTTTGAATCAAGTGAAAGAGATCTATATATACTGTGGGGTTCCACTCTACAATTAATATGCATGCCGAATGGTCAACATTAGCTTCAAAGCGGCACGTCCATATCCAGCAAATGTTATTTCTATGCATGGGTAATGAGAAAAACCAAGTTTTGGCTTTACCCATTTGGACTTGCGTCATTACCAAGATGTATTTTTAAAAGTCGACAGGTTTTTACTAAAGTAGCAGTTTGTTGTTTGTTTTCTTTTTGGATAACTCCGGGTTTTCATGCATGCTGGCTTACGTGCGTGCATGATGCGGCCTATACTTGTCTAGTTGCACATCTCGACAAATTTTTGAGGGACTAATTCCACCGTATGGCGTCTGTTAAGTTGTTTGTCTTGTATATGCGCGCACTAGTCTTAGAAAAGGTATTTAATTTGTTTGATCGGATATGGTCCTAGACATGGCCTAGAAAATTTTGACCCGGATCGATGGTGCAAATCCTTGGGGAATTTGTTAATGCATTTACCAGTAGTAATAATTTGATTATCTGCACATGTACGTGTGTGTTCACTGAGTTGCTTTTTGTATTATTGCTATTTTGTTTCAAAATGACGATGAAAGAGCACCAAAACATCAAGGGCTTTGATCCACCCCCAGTCCCCACTCCACAGATTATAAAAGCGCGTGAAAAATGTAAGTACGTAATTAGGTAAAATTGCAAGTCTCAGTATACGTTTGACCGAGGTTTAGCGGCGACGGTGGCGGCGTTTGCAACGGTTTTAGCCTTCAGTCTGCGGTGGGAACGAGCTCAAATTGGCGCGACGGGTCCATCCAGGAGAGTCTGTTCTGTGTTTATACTTGGCCACTCCAACCCTCCTTCAAAAGTGTGATTGATGGGTTCGACTTCGGCGTTTTGGCTCCAAGCAACTTTTCTTTTTGTTTTGTTTTGTTTGTTGTATTTGTTTTTTGTTTGTTATTTTTCTGTATTTTCAGACCGATAGAATATTTCCGGTCCATTTTATTTTGTTTTTCTATATAAATCGAGTTTATTTATGGTATAAAAAAAAGGGGGAACATGTATTTAATGCACCTCTCCTAAAAAAGTTGGTTTCAATTTCCATCATTGTCATTTAACTCTCACTTTTGGAATTATTTTTAAACATTTATAAGGGTTAGTTTTGGAAATCTAAAACACTTCAACGTTTGATTTTTCAAAAAGGACTAAAATTTTGAAACAACCCAAAATGGAATAAAAGACTAAAAAAATTAGACGAAAAAAGTAATTAAGGAAACATTCACGAAAAAGGAAACCGAAAATAAGCAGGAAATGAATAAAAAAACCTATACTAACTGGAAACATAATAATGAAACCTAAAAAACATGCTAAAATAATATTTTCTATTACTATTCTAACTGCCCGATGAAATTTAATTCATTCCATAGGACAATGCCCGTTTTAATATTTTTTTGGTCTTGGCAACTATCCTTGCTGGCTGCATTGCCCACACTTTTTTGTCATCTTTTCATGTTTTGCCATTGAAAGGAGAAAACATCTTTTCAACGGTGGAGCCGTGAATACTTGTCTATGGAACCAATTGCAATCATTCAAAAGTATTTTGAATGGTCCGGATATTAATAAAACTTTTTCAGAATAGAGTTAAATTTTTCGACGCATTAAAATCCGTACCGACAAAAATATTTTTGGACGATCGCAATTAATTGTTGGCTTGCTGCCGTAAAGAACTTGTTCATGACGGAAGTGTGAGTAAGTTTTTCTCCCCATGAGAGTTTCTTTCCTTTCCTTTCTCTGTGTTTTTTTTTACCACTGAGCTCCAATTGTGCAAACAGTATTCTCCCGACAACTTTTAATTCCCCACCCCATCCCTTGCCAAAACATACGGTACATATATTAATATATCAATCATAAAAACCGACCAAAAACGAATCGAATTTATTTTCAACTTTATTGGCTCAACGAAGCAGTGCAACGTGAGTTCTTAACTTCTGATAGTAAAATAAAAAGGTTAATTTTTTTCCCTTGATTTTGTGTGTTTTGTTCGTCTTTTTTAAAAAATTTGTTAGATTTGCGTTATATTTTTTTAAATTAATCATCCGTCTTGACAAGAGAAGTCTAAAAAGTAAAAAATTATAACCAAAAGTAAAAAAAAAAAACTCACTAAAGACAAAAAAAAAATCACACAGCTATTTTTTTTTTGTGTCTAAAGTGTCCTCTTATATGAACTTTTTTCAATATTGATCCATATAATTTTTTATTTTTCCGATTGGTCTCGTCGAGACGATCCATTAGCACTAAAAATTACGTCGAAAAGAGAAACAAAAAGTTACGAAAAATAAAAAAATACCGAAATAGTTTCTGGACAAATAAGCTTGCTAGATTAATGCAGCCTAATTAATTAACGGAATGTTAGCACATGGCTGCAAACATATACTATACTTTTACAAGGAGATTAGTAGTTTAGTAGAATTTGAATATTATTGCACATATGGGCACTTGGTCATTTGACTGATGAAAATTTTCGAAAAGAAAATTATTTCTTCGCCGTAATTAATTAAAGGCAGGTGATATATTGGTTAGGCAAAAATGGATATCTTTTCTGTTGTTAGACTTTCTTATTTCTGTCAAGTTTTTGGGTGCCGGGGAGTGTTGTACCGTCGACTATTCCATCCGTCCAAAAGTATTTTGGACAGTCCGGATTTTAGATATAGAAAAAAGATGAGAAAGAGTGGTGGAATGAGGGGAGAGAGAGGCGATGAATCTGGACCATCAAAAACACGTTTAGATAGTTGAGATCACTTACGGGTACTGCCACGTGGTACCCGCTCGGCTCCCAAAAATACGGAGAAGGCAATATAGTTCTGAAAGTAACAAGATGTTAAAGTGTCCATGTATAAGAAACAGTAAACACGCCCACCAAAGCAAATGCTGGATAGTAGTAGTACTAACTTACTCCTTTTTAATAACTCGGTATCCGTTTGATGGAGCGACCAATTTGGACGATCAATCCTGCCAGCATGAGGCTCAATTGAAATTCGGACAAAGTCCGTTGTAGATTGGCCCGACGCTAGAATTGATAGTACGCAAAAAGGAGTCGAACTCCACACCAAAAGGATTTTTAAAACCTTAGCTGTCGGGTGACAATTTGTGTTACAACCCATGGGTTGATCGAGAAGAGTAAACAAAACTTAAAACTACTCACTTGTTGCTTGGGATAAGGTAAAAGAGCAGAAAAACTCATCTGCATTCATAACAGAATGAATATACTCCCCTCTCTCTGTAACATGATTTAGGAGACAAACCGGTAGTCTAGCATGCTAGCTAGTCTATTCTCTGCCTTGTATTGGGCTTTCTTTTCTTTTTTCATTGATAACTCATGTCTCCAGGCCATACACGCACCTCGATTAATTCTCGAGAGCCAATTCCACCAGACACTTTCGGGGGATCCCAATTAAAACCATAGCAAAACTCTGTAGGAATTAATCCCAAAGAAGTTGACAACACCTTTGAGGTTTCGAACCTGAGACTTTAGAAGGGAGCAAACCCCTTAAGTCTCGGGTCTTGACCATTAGGCCAACCCCTTGAACCTATAACGCGTGTCAAAGGAGACCTCACTCCTCTGTCTGCCTCTATATATAATACATACATGCATAAAGACATGTTATACTACCTCTTTGTGTGCTAAATCTCTTATCTTATCACCAAAATCCATAACCATCTCCATACAGCAATCCTTTTGGCTATAGCTCCAAATTGTCATCTTCTTCTAATTATGACAGAACCCTACTCAAACTTCTTCAATGGATGGTTCAACTTCATCCCTCTTCACCCACACCACTACTCTTCCAATTATCAAAACCAGCTCTCAAGCAGCAGTACCCCATCATCACCTCCACTGAGAGAAGCTCTTCCTCTTCTCAACAACCTAATTACCACTACCACCATATCAGCAGACCATGAGCCCTCATCATGTTGTAGTACTACTGCCAGAGATATGGGGAGTATTTTTTCTAGAACAAATGATGAAAAGGAAGGTGTAGCTGTAGCCCTACATATAGGGCTCCCTAGCCCTGATTCAGAGGCAACAGGAAAAAAGGAAAGTTGTAGGGCAGTTAACTCCGGGTACCCTTTGAAAAGCCTGAACAAGGGTGGTCAGTACTGGATTCCTACTCCCTCTCAGATTCTCAGTGGTCCTACACAGTTCTCCTGCCCTCTTTGCTACAAGAACTTTAACAGATACAACAACTTGCAGGTATAAACGGATAGATATGTATGTGTATTCAAGTCCATATCAAATGTGGAATTGTCCTTTCTTCCATGTGATTTTGTCTTGGATTTTCTCTCTTGTCAATGAATCTTTGTTTTGAAAATCAAGTATGATCAGAGTGTCTTCCACATAGAAAGTTGAGCCAAAAATTTCTTTTGTGAGGCAAATCAAATGTCTTGTAAGGTTAGTAGAAGTGAGATTTTCTGGTTAATTGTAGATATTTCTAAGGCTTCTTCCCACTCATTATACATGGATTTTATGACTCCTTGTGGTGAAAAAATAATAATCTTGAACCATAGTGGTATTTTCGTAACTCCATTTGAGAGTGCTCATTGGTTTCTAAATTTGTTTCCAATACCAATTAAGTTGCTGTTTTCAGTATTTACTCCAATTTTCCTTTCGCCATTTTTTTTCTCTCTCAAACTGGTGGCTTCCAAACCAAAGGGTTATATAGCTCTAGTGGTAGAAAACCCCCCGGCGATAAGTGCCTTACAAGCACAAGTCTTTGGTTCAACTGCCACTGGAAGCATAGTCTCTTTTAGGCTAGGCCACAAGAATCTCTCACATAAATTCCGCAATTTTAGGCGTAATTCTGGTGTGGATGACCGCCTTTGACCTTCCTTGAAAGTGAATTATCAAGGTTTGTGTATGCTACCGTGAACACCCCTTACCACTAAACCGGGGAAAAAGGAATAGGCGGTTTTCCATTGCTGGGGGTTATAAACTTATAATGGAAAATGATCCCTAAACAGAAGATCTCACAGGATACTGGAGATGGTAATGACATTTTCGAGAGTATAAGTCAAACAATAACCGGTGTTTTAGTTTGATATTCAGACAACTACAAAGGCCATCTCATTATGGTTGAAGCTTGAAGTTCTATACTGTTTTTTGTGTACCATTACCCATTTTTTACTGCAGTTTTGGTTCGTCCATGCTCTCTCTAGATCATCTTCCCTGAACAATCTAGGGTTCTTAATTTTTGATTATGTTTAATCTGCAGATGCACATGTGGGGACATGGATCTGAATACAGGAAAGGGCCAGAATCTCTAAGGGGTATTCAGCCAACAGCAATGCTTAGGCTCCCTTGCTACTGCTGCGCAGCAGGGTGCAAGCACCACATTGATCACCCAAGGTCAAGGCCACTCAAAGACTTCAGAACCCTCCAAACACATTACAAGAGAAAGCATGGGGTCAAGCCCTTCAAGTGCAGGAAATGTGGGAAGCCATCTGCAGTGAAAGGTGATTGGAGGACCCATGAGAAGAACTGTGGCACGATCTGGTACTGCATATGTGGGTCTGATTTCAAGCACAAGAGGTCCCTAAAAGACCACATCAAGGCCTTTGGTCATGGCCATGGTCATGGTGATGTTGGTGTTAAGTGCTCTGGGGGAGATGTTGGTGTTAAGTGCTCTGGGGGAGAAGAAGAAGAAGAACCAGCTTCTGAAATTGAGCAAGAATGGTGATATTAATTGGTGGGTCCTCCATGTCAAACAAGTGCAGTATTCTGATTCAGCTGAGGCAAGGGGAATGAGGGTGAGGTAAAGAAAACTGTAATTCGCAGCAGTGAGACTCGAACCTGAGCACTATAGCTAGTGACCAAAATGTGTGTTATCCTAACTGTAAGAATATTACTCATTGGGGAACAAGTCTACTATGTAAAGTGTTCTGTATAATGTTAATTTAGGAAAGTTGTGGTATGCATTATTACTGGAGTTTTCAGCCTTACTTCTTTTACATTTTCACTCTTTATGTGCTATGGTAAAGCTCCTGGATCATCAGCTCCTCCCCACCATTTTTTTTTACCTTCTACTCTTAATACATACTGTAACTTTTTGTTATTAGAGGTAAGAAACATGATTTTTCTAAGATTGACTAGTTTGATGTGATGGTCGACGCGTTCTCTTGCGAAAGCATGAAAGCTGGATTTGAGTCTTTATCAATTACAAGTTTATCTTCTCTTTCTCTTACATCTCTCCTATCAACTGCAGGAAAATTAGAAAGGTAATTTGTGTGCAGTGATAGACGAACATGTTCGTTTTGTTTGACCCACAAAACTTCTCTTTTCCGCTACTGAGAAGGGTGGAGGAGGCCGGAGGGGACGACTAGGAGCAGCAGCTCTCCCCCTGGCGTGACTATAACTCCAGAGCCCGTGACCGGGCTCCACGAAGCTTGTGCTGTGTTATGTGTATCCCGAAGTAAGGGGAAAAAAGGAAGAAAAAAAAAAGGTTAGTTACCTAAGAAGCACTATACGATTCGAGTACGTAGATCGGCAAAATCTAAAAAATGCAGGGTATGGGTACGACTGGGGTACATCTATAACAAGTGTATTGTATTTTTACAACTTAGAGCAATGTTGTACATGTAATAATTACACTTCAACTAAAGAATGACTTGGACAATCCGGAATCTAACATCTAATAGTAGTTTAAAACCAAGCTCAAGGCACAAATCAGAGTTTAATGCCATCACACTAAAGAACCTTTAGACCAAATTAAAAAAACGTCATCGTACAATCATGCTAAGCATATAAAAAAGAAGTGTTATCAACTCAGTTTCATTTTGTGTTGGATAGTGGGTACGGCTTGAAATATATTGCGGTACTTCTGTGATATAGCAAAAGTCAAGGAGAAAAGTTTAGGTACGTGTCTCATGTATTTAGTACCAATTTAAAAGTACCATACAAAGTACCGGTACCATGTACGCTATGGGTACGGCTGCTTGGTTTTTTATTTCATTTTTTAGAAGTAGCGTGTTAAAAACACATTAAAATATAACTGGAGGGGATTATGGATCTCTACATAGGGTCCCACTTATCTAATAACTGTCCGATTAGCTTCCACTCTGTTCCCCAATCTCATTAGCTGGCCTGTATTCTGATTTTCAAACCCTAAACAGAGCAGATACGTAACAAATCCATCACCACAGCTCAGAGACCTTCCAATCAACCCAAAACCCATTTCAGCTGTCCAATTTTTCTTCCATCATATCATGTTAATTTCAACCCAAATGGCGTTGGCCTACAACATTAATGTGCCAATCCTTACATCTAAACCATCAAACAGTACGAAAATCAAGTCCATATCAAACGCCAATCAGATAAAGCCACAAACAGCTCAAATTGTTGCGGAGAAGAGATGCTTAAGGTGTAATACTTTGTACCACGACAGAGATAACTCACCAACTGCTTGCTCTTTCCATGGCCACACAACTGGTACGGATATATTCTACTCCCTCCGTTTCTAAGTGTCCCTACGAAAGAGACGTGCAATTCTCAAAAGAAAAATGCATAATTTTTTCAATTTCTTTCGCACTGAATTAGATTTCTGATTGAGTCGTGCGAAGAAATTGAAAAAATTATGCACAAACATACTCTTTTTTTTTTTTTTCCGAAAATTGCACATCTTCTCGTGGGAGACAATTATTTAGGGACTGGGACTCGGAGTCTCATAAGCAAGCACACAGTACTTGTTTTTTGGGTTTGTTTGTTTTTTCCCCTTTCTCTTTTTCTGAGGTAGTAGTATGGAGAATCCCCCTTTGAAATCTCTGCCGAAGAAAGTAATTTGTGGATCAAATAAAAAACCCACTAATTCCATGAATATTGGGTAAGGCAGTATTCAGTGGCCATCAATATGCCAATTCTGATTAAAATAATCCCATATTTGTATTGGGCTAGCCAACTTTGCTGCTAAGGTTTATTCTGAAATTACCAGTGTTTGTGTATCATGAAAAGTTGGAACACGCAGTCACTGTGAGTGAATTTCCATACTTTCAGGAGTTTTTAACCATCTTTAGAACCCAAACTCTCATAATTTTACCCCATAAAAGTCCTTGAAAATTATGTCGGTGAATGAGTCCTTAGTAGCATTGGTACACAGCCATATTAGCCTCTTGTGTATTAAATTTGTGGTAGTGTTGATGAGGAGGGAAGAGATTCACTGAAGCGTAGGGGTGCAAAATGAGCCGAGGTTTGTAGTGTTCGAGCTCGCCTCGTTTACTATACAAGCACCAAAACTCGAGCTTGAGAGCCCAGTTCATTTACTAAACAAGCCTCTATAAACGAACTGATTCTATACAAACGAGTTGAGCTTTTTCGAGCCGAGCGGAGTTTTAGAGTGTTGAACTCGGCTTGTTTACTGCAAGAGCCCTAAATTTGAGCTCAGCTCGTTACTAAACGAGTTGAGCGGAGTCGAACTCTTACCAAGCCAAGCCTCAAGATGCTCTGGAGATCAATTAGTTTGCAGCCCACCGAAGTGTGCCAAAATCTTTACCTAATATTAGATTTTTGGATTCCCCCAATTTAAACTTTTCTCCTCGTAATTAATCAAAGCGTATTGGAAAAGGCAGTTTTGGCGGATATCTGTAAAATGTTTGTGTGTGTGAGTATGAAAGTTCATGCCAGTGAACATTTGTTTGAAAGTTCAGCTTTTAACCGATTGATCTTCTTGTCATTTCCATACCGAATGGGAATGACTACAAACTCAAACTGGTTTAGATTATTATTTTGTTCGGAATAATATAGCTACTAGTTTGCTGGTTCTTTGTAGGAAAGCTCTTTGAATCAGTGCTCAGTTTCACTTCACAAGTTTCTTAGAAGCACATAACATCTGACTAAAATCTGAATCGTAATGCTTTTTATGTTTTACTTTCACCTCATAAGGAAAAGAAAGGGCACTTGTGATAATTGATCAACAAGATGCATTTTTTGAACAGAAGAGCTAGTCTTTGCTGGACAGACATTTCAGTAATGCTGAAAAATCAATGGGAAGAACTCCCACCGTGTTTATGCCATTTTCCAAAAAAATAGGCCAGTCCATGTTTCAGTAAGATGCAATGGTACATGACAACCATGATGGAGTACTAGTTATCGATGGATGGTTTTTGTAACATCCTTTTGGCATTTATGTTTTTATTTTAAACTGTTTTCCTCTTGACCATAGGAGTGAAAGAAAGGAAAGAACTGAAACTGTTAGAATAGATCTGACTTCTTTTGGTGTCAAAGGAGAGAACTTTATTAAGTGTCATTCTGACCAGCCTAATACAGTCCTGTCCAGGGGTTCCTATGCTGTTGATTTTGTATGGGCTGTTTGCAAAATGCATGCCTTGGTGGTACGTTCAGTTAATTGTCAAAAATAGGACATGTGAAGAAGTCTCGTATGAGTTGAGACCCTTTTGCAATCCCACAATTTGTTAGCAATTGTACTTAACCAATTATTAACGATGGAATGAAGTGGTGAATCATGTATGATTTGTGAGAATTCGCTCTGCAGTAAGATAGTTTCTTTCGAACAATTTATGGAACATAGCCGTGTCATCCCACATTATGTACGAATCCCTTGTAAATTTATCCTCAAACAAGTTCAAGGGTCGTCAACTAAAGTAGTTAGATGGGAATATCCTCTTGATGCATATCCATAGTTTCTTGTGCTCTTCGGTGGAATTTTCATACTCATACACGTGAACATGTCTTCATACATAGATAAATGAGTAATCTGGGCTAATGGAACCTGTGCTTTAATAATTGTAGGAGAAAAGGGATTATTGGCATTGGCGCCACCTCATCAAGGGATTGATGGAGAATGGAGTGACCGATCTGGGGTGATTGTTTACAAATGGAACGACAAGACTAATAGACCAAACACCGGAAGTGCCAACTGGAAAAAGAGATGGAGCTGTTGCGCTGAGCAAGGTGAGAATGCCCTGCCTTGTCGAAGAGGATGGCATGTCTCATACGATGATGGGCATACAATGTTTTAGCTATATTTGGAATCAGGTATTATATCACCCTATCATTGAGCTGTTCAAGAGACGGAGCTCTGCAAGTATTACATGGATGGCCCTCAGCCCCTCACCAACTCTGTCATAGCACTTCACCGATCAAGTAAAGAAAACCAGGCTATCTTTACTGGTTCATATTCTCTTGCTTGCACAATTGCTGATAAAATTGGTCAGTTCACGGATCAGCATTCTCCCCTTGCAAAAATATTGTTGCATCTCGTAGCAAGGGAAGAAAAGTTGTAAAGTTGTTTTTTCGCTTTGTGTAATCGATTTTTGGTGTTTATCAAGTCTATATTTGTTTTGCTTTGGTGCTTGTTTTAAGATTAGTGTAAACTTGTGGCTCTGTTTTTGTACTCTAATATTTCTGCTTGCTCTCTGATACTTCTTCAAAATCTGTCCTGATTCTTAAGTGCTCCCATCTGTCCCCTAGCATACGGAAAACAGTTCTAAGCAAAATGCAGCAGATTTCTCTTCACTTAGTTCAAAACTAAGCTATGTCCATGTATTTATCACTGCTTTCTGCATACGTGATCATATGTCACGACTCAACTTGCAGATTTATGCTAAGCCGATTGGGAAATGGAGTCGTTAAATGTGATCGTTTGTCGTAACGTTGACACCACCTGTCTTCAAATTTAGTAACAGCAAGAAGAGCACAATAATCCCAAAACATAAACCGAACTTCGGCACACCACAAGATAAGTGAAATATTGACACTTCCAAACAGACAACTCACTTGTGTTGTCCTTCATTTAGGATCTCCGAAACTATGCCATTGGCTCGAATAAAGAAAAACTCATGTTATTCTCAAATGTAAGCTCAGACAAGAACATATTGTACACACAAGTACCTCTTATTATACCTCTCTCCCCACTCTGTCACTTATCATACATTGACCTAAAATGACCCAACAGTTTTGAAAGACTGATGAAGGTGCCTCAAAGTTTCCTCGTCCCTCCTCCAGTCCGGCGTAGGCGCGTTAACAAAATGCGCGTATAACTTGTTATTCGTGCAAGTCACGGAAATCAAGCTATGTGCACCAACGCCATTGATCTCGTACACGTAGTACACTTGCCCCTTCTCGTCCTTGGTCTCCTCCGAGGTCACGCTATCCGCGCTGCCAATCAAGTCTAGGAGTCCCACGTCAGACAATGCCAGATTATTCAGCACCACCTCCCTTGGCGCCAGCTGGCGGAACCCGGAGAGGAATGTCAGGTACTCTTTCTCTGCCTTCTTTTTCGGGTTGTAGAATTCGCTATCAGTCCCGTTGGTTCCCTTTTCGACCTTCGATACTAACCGCTCTTTCCACCCGTCAGGCACGTCGTAGATGTACTCGGCGGAGTCTTGCTTGCTCGAGTTTCCACCGTAGCCGCCGTAGTTGGCCGCGCTGGCGGCGGTGCCGTAGTAGATTTTGTAGGCGGCGCTTGGGGAGTCTGCCAAGGAAGGTAGGGAGGAGGTAGTAAGGATAGCGGCAGCCGCGGCAACGGCGGTTAGGGTGGTGGTTAAGTTAGTTAAGGGTGGTTTGGAGGATTGGATGGGTAGGTTTTGGGGTTTGGAGGGTGGTGGGGTTAGAGATTTGGGAGAGACAGTGGAGGAGGAGGAGGAGGGAGAGAGGAGGGCTGATGGGGAGAAAAGTGTTGCCATTTGGTATGTGGAGGATAAGTGGATTTGTGGTTTGGCTTTGTTTATCTTCTACTCCTATTTGGTGAGGAAATATCCCCTTATCCAATGGAAGAGAAGGAAGGCTGTGTGCCTGAGCCACCTCATCTCTACATTTCTAATGAGAGATAGAGCAATGCTAGAGAGTCTGAAATTTTTTTCCGAAAAAGTCTCCGAAAGAGAAATCAGTGGCTCATATTTATTTAGATGTTTGGGCCGCACATCAAAATAAATCACAATCATTAATTTTACTTTCAGGGGAATTTTTTTTTTGGTTTGGTAAAGTATGTACTTTCAGGAAAAAAAAATTTCGGGGTCTTTAGAATTATTGATTGAGATGAGATAAGATACATCGGGATAAATCTTAGATATTGAAATTGGATCAATAATATTCTGACCAAGATAATGTGTGTGTCAATCAAACACGGAAGAAGATATTCGGACTGGATGAGTTTTCCGAAAAAAAAAAAAAGAAAATCAAAACTGGACGAGTTCAATGCGACAAGTTTTTTTTTTAGGGGGTAAATTCAATGCGACAAGTTGTTCCTTAACTTGCATATATAATAGAGAAAAACTTATTTACGAAGGTGAACTTGAACCGTTCAAAATACTTGTAGATGGTCTCGAATCACTTTCGTTGTAAACAATTTATCCACGACTCGAGTCTCTCTCTATATATAATATACTGTAGTTGCAAAATTCAAAAGAAGAATATTGTATGTGTGGGAAACGTAAGAATTAGGACAAAAACCATGCGGATTTAAAAAACTAATGTTGACAAGGATTTTCGTTTTCTATAAGCAATTGATGCATTGGCTCATAAAAAATTACTACTGTTATTTTCGATTACTGGAACAGAATTTTTTTGTGTCTCATGATTTTTTTTTGGTGGTTCTTACTTAGAAAGTTTAAAATTCATGTTAGTAAGCTCGTTTGGTATGCCGTATTATTAGCTTACTTGCTTAAAAGTCTAGATTTATTTAGTAATCTCAGCACTGTTAATCCGATAGAAATACATGCCTTCATATGCCTTCACTATTAATCCGATAGAAAATGCATGTTTTCGTATGCTTTCACTATTAATCCCGTCAAAACAAACGCACCCTAAAAGTAAATAAAAAATAATAATAAGACAAAAATCATGGAAACTCTTGCAATTCCTACCGTCCATAATTGTACCCACGGGGTTCAATCAAACAGGTGTCATGAAAATCATCTCCAATTCTCCATAGCTAATCCTTCGTATTCCACAACTATCCTCATACTCTCCAGAAATTGCAACAATGCCACGGACAGTGATAACCAAATCAAGGGCCACAAATAAACCGAAATGCTCGCGAACAGCTCGTGACTCAGCTTATTAAGGCTCGGCTCATTAGACTCTTTTAGGTATCAAGCCAAGCTCGAGCTCGAGTTTTAAGTTCATTTGCTATATGGGTCGAGTTTAACGCTCAAAAACTTGGCTCGGCTTGCAAAACTCGGCTCTTTTTTTACAGGCTCTGATCGTTTCCAGAGGTTTGTTAAAAAAATTAGGTAGACTCAGCTCATTAACCGTTCAACTCTTTTACAAACAGGATGAGCTCGAGCTCAAACTTTAAGCTCATGTTAGTCTAACAAGTTGAGTTCGAACACTACAAAACTCGGCTTGGCTCGACTCATTTAAACCATTCCAAATCGTTTGGAGTGGCATCTTGGTAAATACGAAGACGAATCCCGTCCCTTTCATTCCTTCCACCTGACAGGATACCAACAGCCCCCCCGCAAAAACCCTACAAAAGGGTCTCCGCATTTTTTTTTCCGCCATTCAAATCAATTTTAGGGTTCCGATCCTCTCGAAGCCATGTCCAAGAGGTGATTCTCAATTTCCTTTTCGACATCAATTAAATCTTTGAATTTTGTTTTCTGAAATGTTTCATTCTGTTGGCGGGGTAAACCATTGGGATTTGATTTACAGCCTCTTTGGATGGTGAGAAAGAAAAGAAAGATGAATTCTTCCACTTGTTTGGATGATAGAAGATTGAGAAACAGTGGATTTTTATCGGTCTAGTTTCGTTGCTGACCTAATCTCACCATCCAAAGGGGCGCTTGGGATTTTAATTCCCAAATGTATATGTTTAATTGTATGGTTTATGTGTGCGTTATCAAGAACTCTAGGTTTCATTAATGTGAGAGGTGAGATTTTTTTGGAATTCGTTATCCTTGTTTTTTTACGATCATCTCATGGTCCCCAAATTGGTGACTTTCTTAATTGCTATTTGTTGGTGCATACGAGGAGTTGGGGCTTATTTATGTCAAGTGAAGATTGGGTTTACCCGTGAATTGGTGTTCTTTTCCTCTCCTATTCATTTTGCAAAATTTGTTTATTGTCAAGTATTGGTTTGCTTGATAAGGAAATGGGTAAAAACAAATAATTGTGTAATTCTTTGGTTTTTGGTTATATCTTACGACAATCATGATTCATGGCAGTGTTCTTCTTATTAAAGAAAATAATGGTTGTCTTCTACACATGGAAATTCTTTAAGAAGTTGAAATGCAACCTTATGCTGCGCATTAGGCTGTAGTCCTATGTCATTGACATTTAGAAGTTAGCAGTGCATCCATTGGTGCTTTTGATTTGATAACTGCTAGTTTACTCTCAAATTCCCTAGTTGAATTTGACTTCATCTTAAAAAAAAAAAAATTGACTTCTCAGAGTTAAAGGGTTTGCTCGAGTTGCACTGTTCTCATCTTTGATAAATTGCTGATAAAAGGTTGTAGAGGTCATTCCAAATTTTGTCTTTGGATCAATTCTGCTTCTTTCTGGCTGCTTACTTTGTAAGCAAATCATTGAGACACTTATACCGGCCCAGTTAAGGTTGCACCTACTTCGGGGGCATGAATGCATCTATTGAAGCTTCATATGTTGGTGATGCCCAAGGAAATGACACTGGTTTGTCAAAGGAAAAGAGGGAACCCTCATAAAAGTATTGGTTGCATCTTTTGCTAGAGCGTCAATGGTCTCATTTTTTAGATGGTCTGATCCAAATTATGAAATTCATGCAAAGCAAAGCCGAGCCCCTCCATCCAGAAGTACCTTCTTCTGGCATAAGTAGTTAAGTGAGGAACTTGATGCTGTTTTGGGTGATGGTATTGAATTCTGAAGCCTTGTCAGTTGATCTTTTCTTATTTTCTTTCTCTCTTAAATGATGATTTGGGCACCATGGTGAAATATGCTGTTGTCAACCTTGCCGACAACCAGGCAGGGATGCTCTTCCTTGTGCTGATATTGCGGTCACCGATTGTATTCCATTGCCAATTAGGCTTGAATTTTGCCTTGATATTTGGTTAACAAAGTTGGTCTAGTAATTTTGTAAGTTAACTTGATTTAACTGATCGCAGAGAGAAACCATATTCTCTTGATTCCAATCCCATGTTCTTGGTCAGTCATCTCTGTCAGAATGAGAATTAGTTTCTTCACAGTTTCATGTTTCTGTTTTGTCCAGGGTACTTTGCAAGTTCTTTGCAAATGGAGCATGTCTAAAAGGGGACCACTGTGAGTTCTCCCATGATTGGAAGGACCCGTCGAATAATGTAAAATTCCTACTATGGTCCCTTACGCTTTTGTTTCCTCTTAGTTGATCCTTGTTGAAATACTATTGCAGGTGTGCACCTTCTACCAAAAAGGAGCTTGTTCGTATGGAAGCCGATGCAGATATGAACATGTTAAAGTATCTACTCGACAGTCGTCCGTGGCATCTTCGTCCACAAGTTCTCACCAATTTTTGGTTTCTGATTCTGCTACTGCATCTGGGGGGTTGACTATAGTCCCAGGTGTTACTTCAGATCTTTCACCTTCAAGTATACCTTTCTTCCTCCCTGTAAAACCGGCCTGGAGTCAAACATCCCAGCATCAGTATTTGTCAGAGTCCGATGATCTTGGCGATTTTAAGAGTCTTGATCCAGCTGATCTTCCAATCTGCTCATTTGCTGCCGCTGGTGATTGCCCACGTGGGGAAGCATGTCCTCATATCCACGGGGATATATGCCCATTCTGTGGGAAAAATTGCTTGCATCCTTTCAGACCCCAGGAGAGAGAAGAACATATGAAAACCTGTGAGAAGAA
>BPLS01000657.1:250716-269154 GCA_019656275.1 Rhododendron kiyosumense
GAGACGAGGTGGTGGCGGCGGGACCCGCACTGAATAATTTTACCGGAAATATGTTGGGGGGTGGTGGAGATGGCCGTCAGAAGCCTTCAAAGGCTGGCGGGGTAGTGGACGCGGAAACGGGTGCAGAAACGACGGAGCACCTCCGCATCGGTTAAAAAAAAAAGTGCAATGGGTCCCGCCTCAAAACCAAATGGAACTGACAGGTGTGAGTTGTCGATAGAGACACCTGCGACGGCCACGCGTACGCCACGGTAGCGGGGATGACACTGATTTGTTAGGAGTGCCGTTGGGGAAATGATAATTCTTTACACCACGCGGAATTCCTCCCTCCGTCCATTTTATTTTATTTTTTCTCACTTTTCCTAATTGAGAAAATCTCCAGAAGAGCAAAATTCCAATTTTACTTGTTTAGTTTTGAGTTGAAGGAGATAGCAAAGAAGGTATTCTTGAAAGAATAATACTCTACGTACACATAACATTTGTAAAAATCCAATCCTACATATGAGACCCACATGATGGAGCCCTCATATAGCGAGAGAGTGTGATTGGATCTATACAAATGTGGTGTGTACCAATCATTTTCTGTTTGTGAAAATCTATACCGGACCCAAAGACTTTGAGTCAATAAAATTGGAGAATTCACTTAATAAGGAAACAAATTGGAACGAAGGGTTAATTTGTTGAGTGTCCTATTTGTTGACTTTTTTCAACCAATTTTCAACTCATGGTCATCCTTTTTTTTATTTAAATGAATCCGGCTATCGTGAGCCCATTAGGCTCAAAATAACACAAACAAGAAGACAGATGCAGTTTTCAAAGATATCAATTCATTTTGACAGATATGTATGCATTTTTTTTTTCAAGGATATATCAATACACTTGTTTGCTAATTATCTAAAGTCCAAACAGCTTTAGTTAGCATTTTCCTTTTTTAATTATCGGGAAGACGGGGTGCCTGATTAATTCTATTGTAACGCCAGTAAATAATCGACCAATGAAGTATATATATCGATCCACAATAAAAAATCTTCTAATAAGTAGATAGAGAGAGGCCACCAAGCATGGAGGAACACATACCACCACAAAAGGTTGAATTATTCAACAAGGCGACACATAAAGAAAGAAGAACAAGAAAGAATAATAGTCCGCACCCTGTTTTACAATATAGACCATTTCTAGCTTTTGATGTGGTCGGTCACCCACTGAGAAATACTAATGCAACTAGTAAGGATAAAGGAAGACGAACGATGCATCTGAAAGGCGCATATATATATATATATATACACACACACACACACACACACTCAGGATCCCTTCCCTTCAGGGATCCTGGATGGCTAATTGGTGCGGGACGTGTTGCTCAGCCGTTGGATTTAATCCAACGGCAAGGAAAAGAGAAGGCATTAAAAACGCAAAAATTACACTTTTCCCCCCTCAACACTCACACTTCCCCCATTCGTTTCATTCTACGGCTTCACACTTTAGAGAGAGAGAGAGAGAGGGAGAAAGACACGAACCAGAAAAGGGAAAACGAAGACGCGAAGCAGAGAACGAAGAACGAAGAAGAGAACAACGAAGATTGAAGCCAGAAATCTTACGCGATCCTGCATCCACCAAGGCGTCTCTTTTTCGAAAATAAATAAATAAATTCTGGTCAGGGCTTTTTGCCGATTCGAAATCAGCAAAAATTAGGGCTTTTTTTGCCGATTCGAACCTGGCACTCTCTCTCTCTCTCTCTCTCTCTCTCTCTCAATCTCTGCATTTTCTGCATATATCTCGCTCAATCATGCATAAAGGAAGACGAACAAAGAGACGAGAGAGAAGGAAGAAACTATGAATGAGATAGAAGCATAGAGTGAAAGTCGTGCTTATATTTCTTCTACTCACTCTGAATCGAGCGAAAATAACTTATCTTGTTTTACTAGTTCCATGTACATCCCTCTTTCAAAACTAAAAAACAAGAAATTAAGTTCGAGTAGTATATGCAAATTGAGTTTGAAGTTGTCGTAAAAGAAAAGTTACAAGAATATGTCACAAGTAGATCCTCAAATATGACTTTGACTAAAGTTGAGTATAATAATAATGTTCTACGTACATGGCAGTACCTCAATAATAATATAACGTACAACATAAAATGTCAATTCACAGTACGAGAAAATTATTAGTTCTAGACAAGAAAATAGGGGAAGTAAAAATTTACTAGCGGAACTTAAAAAATGGTGTTCAACACGCTTATTCACGAAAGGTGGGGACTACATTTTTCAAATAATTTTTGTTTTACCGCGTGTTTTTGCGGAGTCAGTATTACCACCACATGACGGACTACATTCTTTAAAATAAAATTATTGGTGGAATTTAAAAAGGGGTGCTCGACGCCATTAGAATCTATCTACTTTAACCTATATTTGTACTTCTCCTGTTGAGACGAGTAAATAATTTTAAAAACAGTAACTTAAAACTAGTAAAAATCAATCTTAAACCAATCAAGACAAACCAAAACAAATAGTCCAAACCTTTTTTCTTTTCTTTCTTTGATCATAATAAATACTCCAAAA
This sequence comes from Rhododendron kiyosumense, assembly GCA_019656275.1. Lineage (NCBI taxonomy): Eukaryota > Viridiplantae > Streptophyta > Magnoliopsida > Ericales > Ericaceae > Rhododendron > Rhododendron kiyosumense. The sequence continues at coordinate 253,272 of BPLS01000657.1, forward strand.
CCTCTCCTATGGAAAAACTACTCGTAGTTGATTTTCTTTTGACACCTTCCACATAGTGTTCAACACTCTTAGGTGCCGTTCCGCTTTCTTTTTCAAAAAGAAGGTAATTTCAAGCTTAAATATAATGAAAATGAAAAATAATTTTTTAATTTTTTTTGCATCGTTTAAAAGATCTCAATGAGATCTATCAAACAATATCCATATTGGTAGAAAAATTATTTACGTAAACACATGATTTTTGAGCTTAAAATTAACCTCTCTTTTTTTTCTAAAAGTTACTTTTTTGAAAAATCGGAACAGACCAGTAATTCACCACATATTTTTGTAGAGCTCAATATTTTAGTATATAAATCCCATAGAAATGCGACAATAGTGTTAGGCCCCATTCCAGAACACGTTCTTAAAAAATATGTACTTATTTCATATTTTCAAACTCAAAAATAATATAAATGAAAAATAATTTTTCAAATTTTTTTTACACCGTATTAAAGATCTCAATGAGATCTATCAAATAAGATCCATATTGATAGAAAAATTATTTGAGCAAATACATAATTTTTCAGCTTAAAATTATCCTCTTAAAAAATAAATATTTATTTTTCTTTCCGTAACGTAGCCTTAGCGTATGTGAATTCAAAAAATAATGGCTGCAAGTGGACTGGATTTATTTGTTTGATCATGTTACGACCAAAGGTGTGGCTACTGCTACTTCAACCAAATTAAGGGAATATTACGTAGGGATACCACATAATTACTCCACCTAAGGGATGATACGACATGTCAATAAAAATATAGGGATGTTTAGGTGTTTGTATGGAATTTTTCCTGAGCGGTCAGAGAGGGCGGCTCAAAGCTGTGGGTGACAACTAGCTCTAAGTCTTATCACATCTGATTCATCTTTTTTAACCAGGCAGGGGATCCCCGCGGAACTTTACCAAATTGCCACGAAAGTCGGTTGGCTGGCGCCGTATATAAATACTGTACCACCAAGGAGGAAATATAATCCTATTATTCTAATGGGGTATGATTATTTACTACTACTACTACTATTATATTAAATCTTCAATGTCATTAATTTTAAATTTGTCATTATTGCTTGCTTACATACTTAACATCCTTTTTTTTTTGGTGTCTTTAACCACTTGTATTGAAAATCGAATGCTCACTTCAATTCCGTCATAATAGTGCTACGTACGCTACACATTTACATTACATAGGACTCACCCCTGGTACAATAGAAATACAAAAAAAAATGTTCATGAATTTTAAAATATTTTTTAGGGTACCTTGTAAAAAATTAACTCCATTCAATATCGGTAAGTATTTTATTCTGAATTCGCAGGACGAAATTGCGGAGTGAAACAATTTTGTCCTACGAATTCGGAATAAGTACTTACCGATATCAGATTGAGCTGATTTTTTATAAGGCCTTCTAAAAAAATATTTTAAGTTTTATGGGTATTTTTTTGAAACCCGAAATAGGCCCCACGAAAATATAATTTAAATGTACAGTGTACCTGACGTTTGTTTATAAGAGCGATGTTAATAATTTCCCTTTTTATTTCAGTCTTCCTAATTAAGTGAATTCAAGTGCTTGAACTAAAAGAGTGATAGACCAAACATCTGAACAAGGGAAAAAGAAATGCCATCTGTAATATTTGCGAATCTTTTCTTTTTCATTCTCTAAGAAATGTGCTCGTATTAATCGTTCTTCAATCTCTTGTTTCATTTAGAACTTAATTTTGTAGTATCAGTTATGCTAGTTGACCAAATTTGCTATTATCGTCTCCTACCCGACTCAGCTACTTCCTACTTTTTAATCGTGCACCAAGCTATGATTTTCCATGCTGTATATTATTTATTACTAAAAGTGCTGTTCAAACAAACTCTTTTGATTGGAGTAATTATTATTATTCGGTGTAATTGGGCATTTGGGATACCTTCATTTATTAAGGCGTGCAAACGAATCAAGTTATTCATGGCTTGGTAAGGCTCAACTCGGCTTAATTTGTTTAGTTATTGAGCCAAACCTAAGTTCGAATTTTAGGCTTGTTTAGTAAATAAACCAAGCTCAAATACAACAAAACTTGGCCTCTGTCGGCTCATTTGCACCCTATTTTCATTTGATGTATTAATATTTTCACAGTCACACATTTCTGTGAGGTTCATACACTGGATAAAATTTTCGTGCGAAGTCGTCATTTAAATTTCTATCCAAAAAAATAGAAAAAAAAAAAGGTTGATTTTCACACTCTTAAAATTTTTAACCGCACTTCCAAGAAATCAATACAGAGTGGATTTCACACTCTCCAAAGTTAAAAATTTGGATAGTGCGAAAATCAACTCTCTATTCAACTCCATATTGATTTTTGCACTCTCCAAAATTGACAATTTGGAAGAGTGCAAAAGTCAATTCCATATTGATGTTTAACAATTTGAGATGCAAAAATCAGCAAGAAAAGAAAATTACAGTAGTAATACGAGGAAAGTCACGAGGGCATTACGGGAAAAAGCAAAATGCCTCATACGCGTCTCTATGAGGTCCATATTCCATCGCCTTTTTACCGACCTCGCCCTGGACCCCTTCCCTCTCTCCCCCCACACATGATAAAACTCCATCCCCATCCCCTCCCACCCCTCAATTATCTTCCACCCAAAACCGGAACCAATCTCCCTCTCTCTCTCTCTCTCTTCCCCCTTCTCTCTCTCTCTCTCTCTCCAAAAACCATTCCGATTAACCTTCAAAATTATCATGGCACAGAGAACCGAGAAAGAAGAAACCGAATTCAAGGTCGTCCCCGACTCCACCACCACCATAATCCTGTGCGTCAACAACTGCGGCGTCATCGCCAACCCCAAGACCAACAACATGTGCCAGAACTGCTTCAACTCCACCACCTCCTCCTCCTCCTCCGGCATCATGACGTCACAGAAACCGAGATCCATCTCATCGCGCTCGCCGAAGAGGTCTTCCAGTCCGGCCGAGGACGTACGGATCCCGACGGCGCAGGATCCGACCGAAGGATTGAAGAGGGAGGTGAACAGGTGCTCCGGTTGCCAGAGGAAGGTAGGGTTGACCGGATTCCGGTGCCGGTGCGGGGACCTGTTCTGCGCGGACCACCGGTACTCCGACCGCCACGACTGCAGCTACGATTACAAGGCTGCCGGACGGGAGGCGATCGCGAGGGAGAATCCGGTGGTCAAGGCCGCGAAGATCGTCAGACTTTGATTGATTATTGAATTATGAAATGAAATGAAATGAAATTCGTGTGAAATGAAATGGAATCCGGAGATCCGAGAGGTCTCTCTCTCTCTCTCTCTCTCTCTCTAATCTCCATCTCTCTCGCAGACGAGGTCGCTGCAACAGATGTAAGAGAAAAAGAAAGTAAGGAACGAGAGAGATAGATTCACGTGAAGAAGATAAATTTTATGATGGAAGAATTCTAGTTTGTGTGGTGTATTTCGATCCTTTTGTGTCTATAATTTGCCTCTATTTGCTTGATGTTATTTGCTTTAATCAAAAGTAAACTGTAGCCGGCGATGATGATATCTGGTCCATCCTTTTTCTCTTTTACTTTGTGTGCCCCTGTTTTTCTTTTTTCGTTTGTTGTGAAAATGGTGAAATTGATAAAAGTCCATGCTTTGAGAAAGTCTACCGACACAATTTCAAAATACAATTCCGGACAGATCCGTTCTATGTGCGTGAATCCGTATGCGTCGATCTGTGACCGGAATTGTGTTATTATAAAGTTACGTACGTTTGTTGTTGCTTGCTCTTTATTACTAGTACTATACTATTTATGTGTGACGGACGGAGTTTCCGATGGAAATGAAACCAGAGGGGAAAAGTCATCGAGCTGCAATAAGGTTAGCTGGTTGGATTTTTCTACTGGGATTAGGAAAATTCCAAGAGAAATATATTCTGAATTTTTTTTTTTGGCTGATTTTTTTGGTGGATTGGCAGCGAAAAATGGAGAAAGCGACTGTTGAATGGCGTGTGTTCGTTTATTTTGGAAAGGTTTGGGGGGGCTTATGTGTCAATTGTCAATTGAATAAAATACAGTATAGATTTCTTTTCTTTTTCTTTTGGTTGGTGTCACGTCATTGATTGAGACAGGTTCTAAAATGCGGTGGGTCCCATCCCCGATTGGCCAGTGGTGGTGGTGTCGTTCTTCTCGTGGTTACTCCCTCCGTCCCGGTTTGTTTGTCTTATTGTCGAAAATCGTGTCTTTCAAAAATATACTTATATCTTACATTTTATAATATTTTTTTTATTTTGAAGATTTTGTATAATAAAACTAATTGAAATCTATCAAACAAGATCCATATTGCATATTAAAAACATTACGAATTGAAAATTATAGCCAATTCTTTGAGAGGTCAAACGCTCTCAAAAAGTCAAAAAGGGGACAAACAAACCGGGACGGAGGGAGTAATTCATAATGCTCTGTTTTCTTCGCTTTTTAAAAAGAATTTTTTTAAAAATACATTTTAGATTTCTCTATTTTTAACCTTTTTTTTTTCTATTTCTCTCCATTTATTACTTTTACTATTTTTTAAAAAAAAATTTTAAAAATCAAACCAAACAAAGTATTAAGTCTTTCATAATAGCATCCGCACCAATATCTTTAAATTTTTAACCAAATTAGAGAGCAAAAAGTCACATAATTACTTTAGCTACATATTTTTAAAATATTCACTCCATTAAGCTCTTTACTAACAATTTTTTTTCAATTAAATATTCGTATTTTTATATTTCTTTTTAATACCAAAAAAAAATCTCATTATACGGAAAGCAAATCCTTCCTACAGTCCAAACCACTTCTCTCTCTCCCCAGAGAAAAGCAAACCCGTTTTTCTCCGATCAAACCAGGCCCCTTTCTCTCTCACTCCGGCGGAAACCAAACCTCTTTTTTCCAATCAAACTGTCTTTCTTTCTCACGGATTCTCTCACCCTTTCACCGATTTCCTCTTTCACCCATTCTCTCTTCCACTACGATTTTTATGGTTTCAATTTGGGGGAATCCGAAAATCCCCTCACATTTGGCTCACGATTGCAGTGGCGATTGGTGGCGGTGTGCGACGGACGGCAACAAAGGATGGTATCCATGTCTCTGGTACAGTAATAGGAGCAATAGAATATTGCAGTTTATACACAAAAAGTGAACAGTGGTTCTTTTCTCCTACCGATCCACTGTAGCAAAGTTACAAAATTTTCAGAGTAACGAGCTCACAGCCGAGTCTAGTGCAACTCCATTTTATGAAGTTTTGCTCGTTATTGTAGTGTTGAAGGTGGAGTAGCTATCCTAGTGCGGATGCTCTAAGTACATTATACACACAGTTGATGGAAATATTTCACCATTTATTATTGTATATAGATTTTCACCACCGACTATATTCTGAATTCTTGAGAAAATTTCACTTTAGTAAATTTCTTCGAACTGTTATTGAAAACTAAGAGCATTCACAATGTAATAATTAAAATCAAAAGATTGGTAAAGTTAGCAATGTGTGCTTAAAAAAGTGCTTACATTATAATGATTAAAATTAGCAACCTCCTAACCAATAATAAAATTTGGGCATTTGAATAATCAAAAGTAACAATATGGGACTTCACATTGTTAACTTTAGTAACACTCTAAATGAATAATCAAAAGCTTACGTGACAAATTTTGATTGTTTACTTTTGATTATTACATTGCGGATGCTCTAATCGGACCCAATTAAATATTTGTGCTCCCGCTCATTCTTTATAGAAAAAAAAATGATCCTCTCAAATCCTATTCGTTTGTGCAGAAAGCCTAATTACAACAATGGAAGCCCCAACGACTTTCCGATGTGATTGACAAGCAGAGGGGCAAGCGAAGCAAGCCGTGCTAGCGCCCAACCTATACAACGGCTCACGAAGGAAGGAGCATTCGTTGAAAGCTTACCTTATTATTAGAGCAAGGAACCTGGGTTTTAGAGTTTTCACTGCAACCTAGAGCGGCTCGCTTCACTCTTAAAGCTCTACCCGTTTATTAAACATCTCTCTCATGCGCCAGGGAGGGGCCAGTAGGGACGGTCGCCCTTGCAAGAAGAAAAAAAAATACTACTATTATATGTAAAAAAAAAAAATTCCTATGAAAGAATATATGTTCGCCCCTGTGTATATAAGCTCGCCCTTGCGTGGTGAAAATTCTGATTCCGTCCCTGCGTACATCGAATTAATCCTTACAGTTTTTTCCACGGTTGTTTCACACGCTTAGGCGTAAAGATGAGATGACATTAAGAGTTCGCTAGTAAGAAGAATTGAATCTAAGATTTTAGAAGTGAGCAAATGTCTAACTAGATCCAAGTTCCAGGCTAAGATCACTTGACCAACCCCTGAGCCTGGAGTTTAGACAAATTATATTGCCACAAGTGTTCTATTAACATCAAAACTTTGGTGTATAAAAACCTTTGTACAAAAATTTTAGAATAGTTCATAGCTCTGTTCCAACTAAAACAAGTGTAGGTATGATTATTTTACTACCATTTTTCTTGTAGCTTTGCAATGATTTTGGTAAGGCCAATTATGGGCTGCATTATTAAGGCTCGATTATTGATTCACTCTCTTGTTCCTTTTTTGCTTTTACAAATGAAATACCTCTCTCCTCAGTCCTCCAACAACTGAAACCAAACAAACATGGGGGAAAACGATTCAGTGCTCCTGCACATGCATCATCACATCCATCTTGTTACAAAAATTTGATGGCTCATCCTACGAGAGCATCTCCAACACTAATAAATATAAAGAAAAAAATAACCCCCTCAACAATTAACATCACAACTACTCCGTACAATTTATTATCGTACTTCATCAATTTCTTTTCTAGGAAGGGCAAAACTCATACAATATGTTAGAATGTTTGTAAACGTCAAGTCTCGAACTCGAAACTTTGGTGAACTTGGAATTGACGTCCAACCAACTGGGCTGTCTTGCAAGTTTCTTCATCAATTGAATTGTGAATTTTTTTCGTTTATTCGAAAATACTCTTCAAACTTCAAGAGTTGTTCTTACCTTTTGTTACCTTTAAGATGCACCACTTAAAATTACTCCGTACTTTGAACTTTTTTGGGTGGAATTTTTTTTTTTTTGGGATCCATTTGGGTGGAATTTGATAGTTGAAGATTGCTTCTCTCATGTCTAAATTGAAAAGAGAGAAAATAATTTATTGGGTGATTTGATGTTTGAAGTATTTGCTGAAATGACAAACATTATCTCAACCTTCAAATGTCACAAAAGTTCTCTTGGACTAGATGAAAATGTTCGGACCTCTAATCCATATAAAGGTTTGCTTTGACTTTAAATGAGACTCTCGTAAGTGGGCGAGGAGATTGGTCTTTCGAAATTAGTCGAGGTGCATGTAATTGTCTTGAACACCAAGTTTTTTTTTTTTAAAAAAAATGAAGGTGTTAAGACATACCTGAAGCACCGAATAAATCATCCAAATGGGATGCACCAACAGACAGGCAAACAAAATTATGAACCTGAACCGTACCCACTTTGATAAATGCGCACATTTGAGGGAAAGAAGAAACACAGCTATTTGAGAGTCTAAAAAATACAACTGCCCATTGTGGATGAGGATTCCCTAACATTTTGTCTGCTAAATATTCTCTTTTCTACTCTGTGATTAAAAGAATTCTCTTTTCTAATCATGAGATGGGCAACGAAAAGGAGATAAGAAACTAACTTAAATCAGGAAGTAGTTCGGCAGTACTTGCACGTCACACCTCAACTAATTTCTTCCCCGATCCGGCCAAAAGTAGATCATCCACACCAGAATTAAGGAATTCATAAGAAATTACTTTTTTGAAGCCTAACCTAACCCTAAGAATTGAACCATGATGAAATGTGTGGAAAGTAAACCCACTAACCAATTGGTTTAACCCTTGGCACTAGTATTTGCATGTGTTTCGGTTTCCAGTTGGGCATTGTCAGGATTGACAGGGATAGAACAAATTGATTTGTGCATACAACGGCTCCATTTGATAACAGTGATAAATGGATGAAATTCGTAAGGAAATGAGATTAGAATTGGGATTAATAATAAAAAGAGATTGATAATGAGTACGTTTGTTTGGGATGGGATTGGATTAGATTGATAAAAGGGATTGATAATGAAAAGGAGTTGGGATTGGATTACGAATACCACGTCGTAAGGGGTATTGCTAATACCCCCCATGGACCAGATTGTTCATCCCATGGAACTAACAATCCGGACCAATTTTAAAAACTAAACAAAGTATTATTAATACTATCACCTTAGCAATCCAATCCCAACCTCCAATCCGTTTATCAAACTGGTAAGTTGCCTAATACTTGTCTACAAACTTTTTTGCTACTAAACAAATTAGTTTCTTAAGATGGGCAATGCATCTAGGGATTCTTTGTCCTCTTCACCTTTTTCTTGGACTTTAGCTCTTTGTTTCTCTGGGCCCTCGAAACGAATAATTTGCAATGCTAATGTGACTCAAAAGGGAAGGGTGCCTTCCCCAATCAGTAGGGCTTGTCATTATTATTAGGCCATATTAGGACATAAGGAAAACGAAAAAGGTAAGCAAAAAAGTTGAAGGGGCAACTTTATCAATGATCTGGCCACTTTTTTAATTTTCTTATCCAACTTCTCGAGAGATAAGTCCTGGAACATTGCCACATCGTACGCAACCAGGCCTCTTCTCGTGGAACATTTTCGAGTCATGAAGATAGGTTGTCCAAAAATGTGGCAAGGGTACTTGCACTTAGGCTTCCCAATGAAACACCCAAGGGGCACCATAATGTCCTTAGAAAACCACAAGCAACACTGGTCAGTTCACCTGTTTATTCCCCAAGTACTTCTGAAAGTTCTATTTTTCTAAACACTCAAATTGGTTCGGGATCTTAATAACCGGGATAATCATCTCTATGGAATTATGGATGAGAGGGCAATCCCAGTTCACACATAGCTTACGTATTCGATACCCTGTGAAAGTCAGATTCATTTCCAAGTGACATCCTAACACTACTTACAAGTTCAAAGCAGATAAAGTTCAAACAAAAGCACCATGCTCTATGACATCTACTGCTGTTCCACCTGACAGTCGACAGATAGTTCGCATAGAAGCATAAAAACTTCCTACAATATGAGTCCAATTTGTGCTTTTGTAAACCAAGCAATAACAATAGAAGAAACCAGTTTTAGGGCAGGTAGGGTGAAAAGGCTCAGTAATATTTAGGCCCCATCTGGCTGGAGAAAAGGATTAGCAATCTCATCAGTTCCATCGGTTGGTGATACAAGCATTACTGCAGTTCCCCTACAAACCTGCATTATAACAATGAATTAATCAAGATTTTTTAGAAATTTTTTCAAAGTACAACAATTATAGTTCAAAATTTGGTAATCTAGCTTTGTATAAAGGAGGGCCTTATTATTTTTTCAATCCAACCCATCTCTTGTATCTCACATGATGCACTCAACAATAAGATGTGTGGAGGAGTTTAAAGGCTCGACCTTTGAGTCAAAACATAAGAATTTGAATATTTGATACTACCTAACACTTCACTACCAACTAACAAATCCTATTCTTACAAGGGAAAAACATAAAAGATAAGATTTCCCCTTAATGAATAGGTAAAGAAGAACGGGATTAAGGAAAAAATATGAGTTTGAAAGGGTTGAACACCTGTTGGAGTCCCAAAAAAATAGACCATTTTGTGGGAAGGAAATACAAAATTGATGACGACAAATATGGGGTGAGGGGAATAAGTTTAGGATAATTTTCTCATTCTAAGAAAGGGAAACAATGGTGCTAGTAATTTACACATGTACAGTATCAGCCATTGAAAATTTTCTTCCAACTAGGTTTATAGAGAACATACAATTAAGCCAAGCCGCCTGGTCTGATCAGTGGTCTTCAGTGGATCATCTGCATCTGCAGGAACAGCACAAGTCAAAATCATTCCTATTGCACACAAGACGTTAATCATTTATAGGAGCCAGTTTGAATTATTTCTAGACACGCTAACACTGCACTGTTTAGACAACCGATCCAAGACAAACAGCAACTTAAAATATAGTACAGCAGCCCGAAGAAGATGAAACTTGCTCCAAGTGCGCATCACGCACCTGGCACCTCCAAAGACATGAATATAAGTAACCACCTGTCGTAGGGATCTTATACGAATGTGGATTCTAATAGTGTTGCTTGTAGGACAAGCTCAAACAACAATTCATCTATCAAAAAAAGATAGTACAGCAGCCTGAAGAAGATGAAACTTGCTCCAAGTGCGCATCACACACCTGGCACCTCCAAAGATATTAATATAAGTAACCACCTGTCGTAGGGATTGCTTACCAATATGGATTCTAATAGTGTTGCTTGTTGGACAAGCTCAAACAACAATTCATCTATCAAAAAATGAACGATTTAAATACTTGAAAGACAATTCATATGGCCACCTCCGGAAGATATCAGACTCCCAGTTATAAGGTAGAAACATTCCATTGGTGAGGCCCATGAGGGGACAAAAATATTCACTACTCTGGTTAAGCTCTCATGAATGATGATTAGCCAAGGGCCAAGTAAACATTTAAACTACATTTTACCGCTACAGGATGATACATAAGAGGTCCACCGTGAGGACCATAACTCAATGCCATAAACTAAATTGCCCAAAGCTCGCAAGTACAGGCTGGTAAATATAAATGTCTTTGCAACTAAAGAGTTGAAAATCAGATAATACAGAAAGGAGAGGATTAACTGGTACAGATATCGGGGGTAACTGAACCAAAGAATATATACACTCGTCGAGACCCCTTAAATGTCAATAGGGCAATCGATCTACATCTCTCCCATAGACCTGAGGCTGCGACTTGATATCCCATATGGGAAACTAAGGGACTAGTTCCTATGGAGATTCACCTTAGTCTTATTCTACTCCCCACGACGAAAAGGGAGTCGGTGTGCCATAAAGTGAAGATTGGGGAGGCTTCGCGAATGCCTTCACAGTTAGCAAAGAGATATAATGATGGTATGAAATCGATCATAGACTAGGAAAGATCTTGGTTCATATGACCCCTTCTTTTGATTTCTAAACAGAGAGAAAAAGAGCAGCCAAGGCAACACTAGGGTTGGAGATCAATCCCATGGACCCTAATGTAGCATTGTAGTTGGAGATCAATCCCATGGCCCCTAACGCTGCATTGCACAAATTCTTGAAAAAAAAAGAGAGATCTACACAGTGAGATCAAATGAAAGAAATTAGCAATCATTTTTCCAAGTATTATTGAACAAGTGCTGAAATCGTCATTCCTTTCCCCAATAAAAAGACATATTAAGCAATTCTTTTTTGTAAATTTAACAAACAAATGAAATCGACAAGAATACGAAAATGCTAGCATGCTTTTGAATAGACGCACACTCAAGTACGTTGAAAATTTGTTACCTCTTAGGAACTCTATGGCTTCATCCAAGACAAGATTCAATAACTGATCATATCCTTTCAAGGTTCCTGTCACTGTAACAGTAAAGATCATCTTATAATCTATTGATAATGGACAAAAATTAGTTACGTAGTCATAGAGAATCATTGGTTTCAAAAAGACGCATTTCTTTTCAGCATAAACCCCACAATGAAAAGAAGCTCATGAAAGGAAAATATCAGGGGCTTGCAAAAGTATCCCTTATAAGAAAATTTCACCTAGTTCCAGACCTATAAAGAGAGGGACAGGGAGAGAGCATCTATGGAAAAAGGGAAAAAAACCGAAATGGTTCTTTTTTGTAGTTTAGTGTTTGTGTCAACTTGGTCCCTGCCGTTTGAATTGGCTCAATTTACACTCTGTAGTTTTCATTTTGTTCCAACTTGGTCCAATTACTAACTGTCGTTAGACTCCGTTAACCCCAAACACAAATGGGCCCCTTTTCTAGGGTTAAAACCATAATTTGTCATTCTCCTCTTACCCTAATATACCTCTAAACCAAAACACAGAGCCTCATTGTTCCATTCTCCATTTTTTTTTCCCACCTTCCATTCTCCATTTGTCGCACCCGAAATTTTACCTTCGACCGAAACGTGTCTCGTTCACCTTCGGGGGAAGGAGTGAGAGGGATTAGGGCTTGAATAAGTGATCCGATTCCTATGGATGACGTGGTTCTTGAAAAAAAAAAAAAAAGAATGAGGAGTTTTGTGTTCTATAGAAAATGAAGTGGGTTTTATTTTAAAAAGGATTGGGCTTCCATCAAGCTGCCTACATATCTCTGGAAAAAGGAGAATAAGGTCCGGCCGGCGGCCATAGTTCGGGCCACAAAAGGGGTTTAGAAAAAAACTTAAGAGTTTCCAAAGGGCATAAAGTTTAGGTATGTCTAGTCACCTCTTGAATATCAGAAGAATAATTCAAGTATTTTAGAAAAAAGAACACGGGCCGGAGAACTCGATTTTTAGAAAAAAGTGACTCCGTTTTGCTTTTTAGGAAAAGGTTTTAGGTCTGCGAGGTTAGAGAATAAAGGGTTCGGTAATTCACTAGAAAATGGACACATTTGTGTCTGGGGTTAACGAGGCTAACGACAGTTAATAATTGAACCATGTTGGAACAAAATAGAAACTACATAGTGTAATCGAGTCAATTCAAACTACAGAGACCAAGCTGACATAAACACTAAACGATGTGGATCATTTCGGTTTTTTTCCCAAGAAAAACTAGAGAATGACTGCTAAAAGTTTTATGGTCATTGTTCTATTCTATGCCACACACACACAGAGTTTGAGAAGATATATGAAACTCCCATGTAATCTACCTTCTCTCTCACCCTTCCTCAGTCGCACAGTTGGTATAACTGTACAGTGGTTAAAAACAGAGGGTGGTATCTAGCAGAAACATAACCATATCAACATCAATCAAAATGGACTGCAGACTAGCACAAACCTTGTCTTCCACCAGTAAGCTTCACTTGGACACCCTTGTCAACAAACTTTGCCAAATCCAAGACCGTTTCTTTCCTGCCTGACTGAAATAAGGATCAATGAGAGAACATGTGAAGGAATAACTCAGAGACATCACATAAACAAAATGCACGTTTCGGCTTTTCGGTTCTTGCTTCCTACTTTTGATTCTCATTTCCTACTAGAATTTTGCTGACCTCCGAAAAAGCACGGTACATGTGCCTACTACAAAACTTGTTCCAAACACGAATGAAACCTCGTTTTCATTTAACAAAGCCAACAAAGATCTAAGGGGGTCCCCTGAATTACAGTTCGAGACATGGGTGACAAGCAGATGTCAAGGGTTGATTCCAAAGGTGTTTGCGGGAGTCCAATGCAACAGTAGTGAAAATAGCAATGCAAGTTAACAGAACTATAACATGATTGGGTAGAATACTTCAACAATTCCTTTTAGCAGTAGAAAGGGTGTTGTGGGTTTTGCAATATGCACCACCACCACACTGATGATGAAATACAAGTAGTTCCTTACTCGCTAGATCAAAAAATGGGAAGCTAAGTACTCATGTGGTTGTATTTGCTCTATTTAAAGGAGCTCATCATCGTTCTTCAGAAAATGTGTTAAAAGTTTCATATTTTTCGATATGCAGTTTGATTTTTCTTGATATTGTCTGCTCTCGATCAGTAGCACGAAGTCAAAATGAATAAAATCCACTTAAAATTTGTGAATAGCTAAATAGTAGCTCAACAAGATACAATAATAATTGAAGCCCAATAAATTTCTAATTAATATCTAAAACTTCAGCTCATATAGGATTTTATATCACCAAACTTAGCTATATGTTTTTGTCACCTTAATAACTCTGATAACATCCAAAACAAACTAATCTTCCAGTTAATGAAGGCATACGTCCACGTGATAAATACGGAAGCATGTCAACCAGGAAAATATACGATACATGTGTGTGTGTGAGAGAGAGAGGTACCATTTTACTGAGTGATCGAGCTTCTCCTTGAATCAATTAGATGAGAGCTTCAAATTATAAAGTTACAGCGACCAATTGCTGAGCCTGAAAGTATCAGATTAGAGCTCTAAATTCCAGGAAACTGGAGAATCGGTGACACGCAACTGACAATTAGGAACTAAAGGAAACCCTAGCATATAATACTACTCCACACGGAAAGAATTGATTGAATTGAATAAAAGAGCAACGAAGTCCGTGAGTATCAGAAAGCTTACAACACTGTTTGGAGGAATGGCGATGAAAGAGAAGCGTGCCCTAGCTAGCAATCACACCAGCAAGCCCACTTCAAGATTTCCCTCTTTTGTTTCCCGCTTCGCTGCTTTTATCAATCACACCCGCTTTACCCTAATTTAGAGGTGTTTTGGCCAAGTTATCTACGCGGAATGAATAATTTACAAAAATTTAATGTGAAGCTAATAAATATAATAAATGGAGTAAAAAATAATAATTTCTCATCGGGACAAATTAAATATCAAACAAACAAAAATTGAGTAAAAAGTATTTTTTTTTTCCCCGAATTTGTGTCGTATTGTGATTTTTTAGGTACTTTAGTTACAAATTCTCAAAAAAAATTAGGGAAACTGACAGCTAAGGACATGTTTTGATAATTAATACCCGCTAAGGACATTTTCAGTATTAACAAATGTTTTTAACTTGTTTTTAACGGGTATTAATTATCAAAACACGTCTTGAGCCGTCATTTTCCCAAAAATTTACATTCTTCATGACAAGACGAATGATTCATTCAAAAATATTACTACTATGATAAACATTACAAGCGGTCAGAAAAACGAACGAAAAACGCAATTGAGAAAAACACATTGTGCAGTACAAAACTCAAAACAATTGCGAAGGAAGTTAAATGGGACGGTGTGGGTTTAACATTTTGCAAATTCCTTGTATCAGTCCATCAATATTTTGATCTTTTTGTTTTTTAAAGTCACAAGCACCAGGTGGCCCACGAGACTGGTGCAGCAAAGTTTTGAGTAATTTGCTCGCTACTGTAGCTATAGAAAAAGAATAGCGAAGGAGATGTGGATGCCCTAACGGCTCTCGGGCAACTTTCAAACATTTTTTCACTCCTCCTTCCTCTTCCAATGTTACTGTACAATACTGGATTTCTCTATCAATTTTCATTGATGAAGTTAGCTTGTATACAACATTTTACCACAAAAAAAAAACATTCTGATTAATTTTTCCTTCACTGTTTACACCATGGTTAGAATACACATGGTACATTTAGCTGAAAATTTTGGAAACAACATATAGGTGACATTTGCAACATATAAAACCTACTGCCATACTAAACAAAGTCATGCTTTGTATATGGGAAAATAGATTTTTGCACAACACGGTGTTTGGAAGCCTATTTTTTGATTTTTCATTTTCAGCTTTTTGGCTTTCTGAATTTTTGGATTGTGGTGAGAATATATTTTGATTTTGATAGAGTGTTTGGATGATATGTGCAGAATGCATTTTGCAGTAGGAGTAGTGTTTGACTGTTTGTGTTTGGAATATATGAAATGAAAATGAATTATGAATTAATTTTTTTACTATTTTGCCCCGGTTATTAATAATGGTCTATAATGTATATAAATAATGTTTTAATAAAAAAAAATTTAAATGTACTTCCGAAATTGGACTGTGCATGAACTGAAAGTGTCCCCCCTTTATTTTAAATATATTTTTATTATTTCTATTATTGTTTACTAGTGCATAACGTTCATATTTACGAGGGCAAAATGGAGATTATTCCAAAAGGGAGAGGATAGGGTGGTCTTTTTGGCATGCCAGGATTCTAAAATGGGAAAATGACAATTCAAAAAGCTCCTATCCACCTCATTGTCGGTTTTATTTTAGTAACACCAAAACCCAAAATTTAGAATTGGAAAATATAAAAATGACCCATCCAAACACC
>BPLS01000657.1:317288-330122 GCA_019656275.1 Rhododendron kiyosumense
CGTGTTCAGTTATTACTTAGTAGGATAATTGTGGGACGCATGTCTCTAACTTTCCCCTCAAAATTTATCCCGCAAAAGTCTGAAGATTTTACGAGAATCTTATTCCTACATAATTACTCATTTACTAGGAACCACCACAACAGCAGCCCCATCCGGCGCAGCACTCGCAGGCTTAACAACATTCTTAACCACGCAAACCTTGTTCTTGGGGTGGTCTTTACCACCTCCAACAGCATCCGCACAGGTCTTGTGACCAAATACCATGCACTTCTCACAGCTAAGAGGCTTCCGTGGATACCAAACTTTAATAGGAAAGTTAGTACCATTGGCCAAAATCACATCAAAACTTTCAGGTAGAAAAGAGCCAACAGCAACCTTGCGCATATCTTTGCATAACTGAGCCTCTTACAAGTTTCAGTCATTTTATCTGTGTATAAAGGAACACCCACTGCACTTGCTGCATTGCTCAAGCCTTCAGCCATCCCCAACTCAAGAGGAACATTGTAGAATTGAGCTGCTCGACGCATATCTTTGCATAGCCGAGCCTCTTACAAGTTTCAGTCATTTTACCTGCATATAAAGGAACACCCACTGCACTTGCCACATAGCTCAAGCCTTCAGCTATCCACAACTCAAGAGGAAACATTATATAATTGAGCTCATGAGGGAATCTTCTTCAGTTGATCCTTCTGTAAATTCATCTGGGGGAACCATTGCTTAAGCATCATTAATCTACCCCCAAAATGCCAAGGTCCAGCTTCAACCAGATCCCTATAGGTCGCAGCCCTATGAAATGGAAAGAAGAAATAGCCCTCTTCATTGGACAACACAGCAGTTAGGCCAAACTTTCTCCAAATCGTATGAGCAATAGTCTTCACAGCCATGAAAGGCAATTTACAATAAAAAAAGATACCCTACAACACAATCCTTCCATTTGGCCACCCCCAAATTTGCAACATCCTCAGGAGGGCTAACCACAACCCTACCATTTGATACGACAAACGAATGATATTACAATTTCATACTTGGAGTCACAGATTCAACACCACAACCCTATCCTTCCCGGACATATTACTAGGACCAAAGGCACCAGGTACAGAAGGAATACCTGTCACAGGACCATGACTCATTCAGCAGTTTCTCCTTCTCCTCCAAAAAACGCCTTCAATTTGATTATTTCAGCGTTCAATTCGTTGATTTGCTTTGTAGTCGATCATCCGTGGAAACCCCCAAGTGTTACGACAACGGCATAGACGCCTTCTCAAGCAGTTCGATGTTGTTAACTTTCTCAGAAGCCCTAGGTGGTGATGAACTCAAAACCCTAGCACACGAAACCCCTGAGCGAAGAATACAACCATCGAGAATAGGAAAATGATCCTCATAATCCCCAGCCATGATGGCCAGGAAGAAGAATTAATGCTCACAGCTATGGGCATTTCAGGAGCTCTTGTTTGCATGTAGAAGATTGTTTCTAGCAATTCTCTTCCCAGCTGTTATTAACGCGAAATTGATCATAGTTCCAATAGCTTGTGTATTTTTTCATAGGATTATTACATGCTGAAGACTTGTGATAAATGGCAGGATTTGCTGTTATGGGTGATGTGGGAAACTTTAGAGCTGGCAATGGAACCAATGGAAAAGCCAGTCCAACTAAAAGGTTGAATGGTCATATAAACTTCTCATCTGGGACATCTTCTTGCTCAAGATTCATGCCACAGATTTCTGAGAATGCAAATGAGAGCAGTAGTCCAGATAATGAGCACCTAGAGAATGATAATAGCGGCAATGGGTTTTATGTACCCAGCTTTCCTAATGATTCCTGGAACGATTCTGGGTTCACTGGCCAAAAGAGAAACAGAGACGGTGAAGAGAAGTTCTCTGGTTTCAATGCATTGGAAAGTCAGGTAGCATTTGCAGTTAATTTGTAATACTTGTTATTTGTTGCAATTTGGCCTTTTGTTCTTAATGTTGTCTCCGTATCAGCATCGGGACTCCAGAAATTATGCTACTGGTTTGACTCACCATTTGAGCTTGCCAAAAACTTCTGCTGAGATGGCTGCTGTAGAAAAGTTCTTGCAATTTCAACAAGATTCTGTCCCGTGTAAGATCAGGGCCAAAAGAGGTTTTGCAACACACCCACGAAGCATTGCAGAGAGGGTAAATTCCTCAATTACATTTCTGAGGGAATAATTTCTCATGGGGTTACTATTGTTTGTGTTATCATTGAATCAAATGTTTGATATGGCTGTCTGGTTTTGATTCCAGATGAGAAGAACACGTATTAGTGAAAGAATGAGAAAACTGCAAGAGCTTTTCCCAAACATGGACAAGGTAGGTTTTAAGATTCCTGTTTCCATGTTCACTTACTTTGAAAGTATACAGAGAAACTCAAAACTCGTTCTGTTTTCAATTGGCAGCAAACAAACACAGCGGATATGTTGGATTTGGCTGTTGAGTACATTAAAGACCTTCAGAAACAGGTTAAGGTATACCAAAACAAGTTCTCCGGATTAAACCAAGTGAATTTCTAACCATACATATCTTCATCTCATTTCTTGCTTTTGATTGCAGACTCTCGAAGACACTAGGTCAAAGTGCACGTGTTCAAGTAAGCAAAATCAATCTTCAAATCCTAGTGGTTGACTTGCTCTTTTACTGATATTCATAGCGACGGGAAGTTGGAAAGGAGACAGATGGCAAGACTAACTTATCTTTTTCAATGCACTGATAAATAGTAGGTGGGCATGAAACAGAAAGTTGGTGTAAGCTTCGCCGAATCCAGTGGATAATTATTGCTTGTTTAGCGATAATAGCTAGCCCATTGCCATATTGTAACTTAGTTTTGTAGAATTTGCTTTGGGTGATTGAGAGGTTAAACCAACTTGAGATGATACAATGGTAATGGATGGCTATACCAGTGTAGGAGTATTTTGTATGCTGAGTACGTCAATATTTCCTTTTTTGAGGTTATCTGCATTCACTGAAAGTCGATTAAATTCGATTCTATATACCCTTTTATAGCTGTGGTTGTTTCGACTGGATGAATGATTATAAGCCAACTTTTTATTTGTTTCCTTTGAGCTGATGAAGGATTTTAATGGTTGCCTGATGGAAAACGAGAAGGAAATTAATTTATCTTCGGAAAAGAAAAGCTGTTTTTTATTTAGTGCCCATTTACAGAATTGGGTGTATAATATGAGATTCAAACTTAGCAAGTAATAATAGGCACTCTCCTTTCAGTCTTTAGTACTACTAATAAAAGGCTCTTGAATCACATCTCCATGAGTCATGATACCTGCCTTACTTATTCGTACGATACTATTTATGCATTATATATTTGTTCTAACAAGTTCCTTGTCTTGAAAACAAAGTGTCATCAACAAAAGCTAATCAAGTAATCAGCTCCCTTGCATGTAAAAAGGCTCGTTGAATCATCGTAAGGATAGCTATAGGCCGCGGGACAAGAATCCTTGAAGAATTTCGAGTAACTTGACGGCTTGCAAGCTTTAGGATTGTTGTAAGCACCCGTGCAACAATCCTCGGGTTGGTTGAAAGCCGAACACGCGCTCTTACACGCCACAACCCGCCCGTTCCTTCTTACCTGCAGTTTGCTAGGGCAGTGCATGTTCAAGTCCTTAAGACACCTGACAGGCTTACAATCCCCTGACCCACCAGAGGGAACTATGGAAATTGGTATGTTGAATCCTGTAATGAGGTCAACAGCATAGGAATCAACCTGGTCGTCTAGCATGAAAATGGCGAAAGTAGCCGGTGGTGGACCACCGGAAGTTCCTCCACATTCCTCTACGCCGCCGTCACAGTTGCCACTGGTACAATTTACTCCCCCACCATTGTCAAAGGAGCATCCGGTGCGGGCCCACACTTCCCCAGACCACCCTGCTGGGGCGCTAATGTTGATGGTTTGGCTTGGACTCAAGGCGACTCCATTGTCCCGGAGTTCAGGCTTTACAGGCGGGCCTGCGATCCCTGGCCAGATTTTGGTCGTGCATCTGTTTTGCATAGTAAAGACAGCAGCATCTCCACCTGAAGAGATCGCAAAATGCAACGTTAGTTTTTGTTCTGAGTACATTAGGATTCTGCAACCTAGAAGAGGGAGATTTTGCCTAAAGGCAAAGACTCGAACCCTTGACGTTCTAGTCTAGTGAGAAATAAGAATGCAACTCTCAGAGAGTTAATTTCGTTATTACTTCTTGTTTCTACTTTGTTTACAACTTAACACATGAAACACTAACAACATCAACATAAATTAGTCTCTCTAAATATTGAACAACAATGAGAAATAACAGGACAAAATTGAAATGAAATGATGGAACCAAAATCCTTTACCTAAGAAAGTGGAAACTAGGAGAAGAGAAACAAGGAATAATGCCATGTTTTGATGGGTAATTTGACTTTCTTCAACAAAGGGAGTGGAGAGGTATATAAAGGGGTGGTTGAGTTGCACACCATTGAGATGGGGTGGCAGTTGGAGCAAAAAACGGAGTACAAATTAATGTGAAGTTAGAGATTTTCGATATAATAAATGAGTTTCTATGCCGTGAAAAGAGGAAAAAAATGAGACTGAAAAGACTCATTTTCGTATTGTGAGAGGTTTTGTGAAGGTTGCAATACCTTTTCACATGGGTTTTGATTTTGATTTTTTTTTGGAATATTTATGACATCCATCAAACTGGGATGCGTTTATTTGGAAGGGATCGATGTATTTGTTCAAAATAGATGTGAAACAGGGGAGTGCCTACAAGAGGCGTGACCTTCCTAAGAATCAATAGTATTACAATCCAACACATAATTCTCCCAAGACATTCTAATCCATGGGGGTATATGACTTGGCTTAGCATGCCAAGGATTTGAAACCATAGCTGCATACCTTGGGACTCTGTTCTTTGTCATGAAAAATATTCCTAGTCAAGTTGTGATTCAAAAGAAAACTAACTCTGTAACTCATGAATTCGTGGCCAATGTGTCGCATAAGTTTTGCGCATTTTGATTGTAGAATATACAAGACTGGTGGTGAGAATTGGAACTGCGACGTAGTCTGAAAAGAATGTAATGTGTATAAACTGAGATTTGAACTAAGCATTCAAGAAAGAAAATGAAAAAAAAATTCCGTAGCACTATATCCAAATTTGTGAATGCATCTTTCTTCAAGTCACAGGAGTGATGACCCTGTTCTGAAGTTTGTTAGATATCTAGGATGGCTCTTTAATTCAATATTTTAGTTGAACTGGTTTTCCCTTTGGTTCCAATACCTACTCTAAAGTTTCACACATCCCTCATAGCAGCAAATCCTGCAATTTGTCACAAATCTTCAGCAACAGACTCCTTAGTAACCATCACAGAGAAATGCATAGGCCTCCATTCCTAGCTACTGTGACCGAGCATTTGGCCTATCTTATTAAGTACAAGCGAGACAACCAAATTAACAAGCAAAAGTATAGGACCGGATCTGTCCTCTTATTATTTTGTCCGGTTTTTGGTTTTTCAATTTTCTCTAACCGAAGTTCCAGGATTGGTGGTACAAATGCTCCGAAACCAAACAAACCGGACCACAACGGACCCTTTTCGCCCCAAATTGTCAGCAAACAAACACAGCCTGGATTTTGCAGTTTACCACCAGGCCGAATAACACCTCTTCTTTGGACAATAATTGAGGGCCCAAAGTAGCGGGTTCCTGGACTTACGTTTAAACATTGGATGACAACATGGATATATATTGAATACTGTTTAGGATGTTTGAATCATGTTTTTTCATATATATGCATGTTGGGTTTGATGATGAAAAGAAAAGGGGAAAGAAAACAAGAAACACAACATAAGGCTCATGAATCACATTTGTCCATTAAGTTAATCGGGGTACTGATTCATGGTACAATTCTCTATTTATTACTTCCATTTTCACGTCTTGAGTTGAAAACAAATAAAGAACGAAGCCAAGGGGAATACAAATTGATGTGACCACTTTATGAGTAAGACTCCTATTTTAACAATCTGATTAAAAAGCCACCATAAATCGTACCCATGGGCCGGTATGACTGATTAGTGATAACGCTTGTTTGATTTTCTAGTACAACATTTCATCTAATGAATGACAATAATTGTTGTAGATATATTGAATAACCACATGGATACAAGATACTGGATACTGTTTAGCATCTTTGAATCATGTATTTTTGTATGGATATTGCGTTTGATGATGAAAAGGAAAGAAAACAAGAAACACAAGGTTCATGAATCACATTTGTCCGTTGAACTTACTGTTACTGATTCATGCAATTCTATGTTTATTTCAACCATTTCCATGTCTTGAAAATAAAGCTTAATCAGCAAAAGCTGATCAAGTAATTAGCTCCTTTGCACGTAACAAAGCTCCTCAGATCATCACGCGGATAAGTAAAAGCAGCGGGACAAGAATCCTTGAAGATTTGCGAGTAACTCGACGGCTTGCAAGCATCAGGACTCTCAGAAGCACCGGTACAACAATACTCGGGTTGGTCGAAAGCCAAACACGCGCTCTTACACGCCACAACCCGCCCATTACTCCTCACTTGCAGTGCGCTAGGGCAGCGCGTGTCCAAGTCTGTAAGACAGCTGATAGGCCTACAGTCCCCTGATCCGCCAGAGGGGACTATGGAAATTGGAATGTTGAATCCGGCAAGGAGGTTAATGGAGTAGTAATCCATCGCCATCGATCCGTTTAGGAGGAAATTGGCGGCTGTGGTTGGTGGTGGAATTCTGTCGGGTCTGCCACATTCCTCAATGCTGCCTCCACAATCGCCGGTGGCACAATTTAGTCTGCCGGCCTTGTCGGAGAAGCATTCAGTGCGGGCCCACACTTGGCCCCACCAACTTGTTGGTGCTGTGATGCTCACAGTTTGGCCCCGGTTTAGCTTGATATCGCCATGCTTGACTTGTGGGTCTCCAGTTATTCCAGGTATGGCAAGGATCCTTGGCCATAAAGTCTCGGTGCATCTGTTCTGCAATGTAAAAACTGTCGCCTCGGTTCCTAAAAAGAGCAGAATGCAACATTAGTTTTTTTATTTTTTTCCTTTTTTGCTGCTCTTTTGCTGAGAATGATTTTGTTCACAACGTTACCCTCCCTGTGATTTTGGTAGAAATTGTATACGGTCCACCGAATAATACATTTTTTGGTAATAATAAGTTAGTTTATGTTGGGACCCACACAAAATTCACAACGTTCAGCCTCTTTAAAGGAGGGTGAACAAAATTATTCTTGCTTTAGTTAGTCCATCGATCTAAGTATTGAATTTAAAATGAGAAAATAGGAAGATAAGACTGAAATGAAATGATAGAGCTAGAATTCTTCACCGAAGAAAGTGGAAACGAGAAGAAGGGAAAGAAGAAGTAATGCCATGGTGACTGGTAATTGGGTCTTCAACAATAGTAGCAGAGAGGTTTATATAGGGTGTTCAGTTGCAAACACCATTAACAATGGGGGTGTGCAGTTGGAGGAAAAAAGGCCGGTCCGCCGGATATGAGTTTGCCAGAGTTGTTCTTGCGATAAAACATGAAGAAAAGGGGAATACAAATTGCTGTGACCAGTTTATGAGTAAGATAGTACATGATATTACCAGAGGGTACGATGCATCGATCTCACTACGCAGATCTTACAGTTACAAGATTATGTTTAATATTTAGTAGATATCCGGAGTTCATATGTGGCTTGTGTTTATAATTTGCGATTGAATAGTGAAGCCACTTGTTTGGATTTCCTGCACTACATTTCATCAAATGAATAATCATGTACACATTGCTGTTATGAATTGGTAACGCGCTTAAAACAAACAAGTATTTGGTGACAACCTCCAAAGTACACACTTTTGTGATCTATTCCATCTATGCATGAGTGATGCGCCACTTGGTGCCTAAAATGTGATCGCCGAAGCATTGTTAATACACAAAACATGAACTGATTGCGGTGGAGTTTTTAGCTTATTGATGAAAAAGAAAATGACCATGGTAACATTATCGTTTTCTTTGCTTTATCCTTTTCCAGGAACAAAACTAGGAAAAACATTTGGCATTTTTTCGAGTGATTTTCTAAACGGGTACGTAATGTAGCAGGTAAAACTGATTTTTGAACTCTTCCTGCAATTTCTACAAGAGACTATGCTTGTACATTTTGGAGGCAAAACTTCGTCCGAACACTCTTCCACCACTAGGATGGTTCTCAAAGTTGTGTAGCATTGTCCTTGTGAGAGGAGATCCAGAGTCATCGCGGCAAGTATTCTTGCATTTTTTTGCACATATATGCCAACAATTTCAAGTTTCAACCGATTACTTCAGCTGGTCACTATCATCGGTTAGCCGAAATCAATTGCCAAAATCCAAAAGGCCTTCCTGCAGTTTGTTGTAGATGCTTGGTGGAACTGTGAATATAGTAGGGATAGTTTTTGGTTCTCAACCAGTCATTGTTCTTTACGAATTTACAATGGAAAAAAACTTACTCCTATATAAGTTGTCAGAGGCTCAGAGGAAGCCCTCCCCATTTTCTGTGAGAATTGGAGATTCCTGGAACACCTTAGATTGGATTTCTTTCCAAAATTTTGCATACATATCAGTTAAGAGGATTTCTTCACTCCTGATGACGGAATCTCGGTAACAAAAAAATTCACAAGTTCTTGCATAATTTCGAGGCCATAGGCTATAAACCACCAGAGCTACATACGGAGATACGAACAAGATGGAATTTGCTTAACACCACATTGAAAAGGTACATTGCTAGTCAAACCTATAATGGCGATATACCCTGTTAGAAGCTCAGAACTGATGCGGATTTAACCATACATCGCAAGAGCTACATACGGAGATACGAACAAGATGGAATTTGCTTAACACCACATTGAAAAGGTACATTGCCAGTCAAACCTATAATGGTGATATACCCTGTTACAAGCTCAGAACTGATGAGGATTTAACCATACATCGCGACAATTGTAATGGAAGGCTCCGTTTGAATCTGGAATTTGACAAACGAAATGGGAGACGAAGATAACACAGCGTAGTAATGTAGAAAAGCTAACGTTATCGTCGGGTAAAAATTAGGCATTTCTTAAAATTTCAGCTTTTCCAAATACATGTAACTTCATTTCCTTCCCTTTTCAGTTCTTTTTTAGATTTCTTGTAAGCAGATTGGTAGCATGTTACTGTTAATACCCTTAATTAGTCCCAGCTAACCCCCAACCACCTTGACTCAGTCTCGAATTCTTAAGTCATAACCACCACCCATATCTTAGAAACCTAATGTAAAAAAAAATACAAAAAAATAATAATAATAATTCTCAGTCTTGTTCCATTTAAAAACTGCTACAGTTGATTAGAAAATCAGCTCACTGATAAAACTCTTAAATTTGCTTGTTAAAAGAAAAAAAGAAAAATCCAATATGCATTCTGCATTTGTTCCAACAATGTTTATGTCATGAAAACAAAAGTGTAACTAACAAAAGCTAATTGAGTAATCAGCTCCTTGGCAGGTAACAATGCTGGAGGAATCATCATACGCGTAGCTATAAGCCGCGGGACAAGAATCCTTGAACACTCTCGCGTAAACCGACGGCTTGCATGTTCTAGGACTATTATAAGCACCGGTGCAGCAATACTCAGGTTGGTTGAAAGCCAGACACGCGCTCTTACATGCCACAACCCGTTGGTTCCTCGTCACTTGCAGTCCGCTGGGGCAGCGCCGGTTCAAGTCTTCGAGACACCTGACAGGCCTGCAGTCCCCTGATCCGCCAGAGGGGACTATGGAAACCGGAACGTTGAACCCATCGACGAGGCTAATATCGTAGAAATCAAGCGGGCTGTCTAGGGTGAACTCGGCGAGTGTAGCTGGCGGTGTGCCGCCGGTTCCAGCGCATTGCTCCATGCCGCTGCCACAGTCGCCGGTGGCACAGTACCCTCTACCGGATTGGTCGAAGGAGCATTCTGTGCGGCCCCACACGCGTCCTGACCACCCTGTTGGGGCATTGATGTTGATGGTTTGCCCTGGATTTAGCACAAGCCCACCGTTCATGAGCTGGGGCTTTCCGGCTCCGGCTAGGATCCCCGGCCAGATGGTGGTGTTACATCTGTTTTCCAACATAAAGACCGCCGCATTGGCACCTGAAAATGAAAAGAAACAAATGCAACATTTGTGAGAAAAATGTAGATTGGAAACGAAAATGGTTAGAACCAAAACTGTGTGTATACCCAAGAAAGTGGAAAATAGGAGAAGGGAAAGATGCACTAATGCCATTGACAGATTGTTGATTGTTCAATGGGGGGTGTAAGAGGTATATATATATTAAGAGTTTGAGTAATTATTAGGTAGTGGTTCAGTAGCACACTCTTTTCATGGGGTGGCAGTTGAAGCAAAATAGAGTGCGATATGAGTTTGCCAAAGCTGTCCTCTCCTGAAGCACGAGTAAAATTCAATATAAACTATATATATTGTTAACACGGGAGTTGGAGCCCTGCTGTGCCAACCAAATAGTTATCGTACAGAGTTTGAAATATGTGATCCCGACCATTCGCTTTGTAGGTGTCAATGCGTAGAACGACCTTGTAAAGAATAAAGTTGATCGAACATCGGAAACTCAGTAATTGAACGACTAAGTTAGATGTCGGATCAACTTGATTTTTATAGGCGTAGAATGAGGCCCATATTCAATAATTGAACAACTAAGTTAGATGTTGGATTAACTTGACTTTTTATAGGCTTCGAATGAGGCCCATATATGTAGAGGGCACAATAGCCTACTATGCCTTGGACAGGGCCTCTTATGTGGTATATATTAGGATCCAACAATACATTATGAAAACATATGTGTATTTATGTAATATGTGAGATTTAAAATAGTTTCTTACTATGTGTCCAATTGAAATACTTCAAAGACCATTCATTCTGTTTTGGTAAAAGAAAAGAAGACGTACGAGAATTATCTGTGTTAATTAGAGTTTGATTGAAAACAAATTACAAAAAAAATAAAAACTTTATTTTCGGAGTTGTTGGTTTTATTCAATTTTGAGAGGAACTTCGAGCGTTTTCAAGCGACCTTCAATGCGAATATGGCGAATATAACTTTGTTTTTGGTTTTAGTTTTTTGCATGGAGTTAATCGCGGGACCATTCGAAATATTCAAGGCATCTCACTTGCACCCAATTACTTGTAAACCAAAACTTGTGGTTACTTAGAAGGCCCTTGCCGCTGAACTAGTGACTTGAGGATTAAATCAGGAGCTCACACTTGTCTTAGAGGAATTCTCCCGATTCTTGGACCTCCTGCATGACCGCAACAAGTTGGTACAGCCATTTGCCTTTTGCGCATATTGTGGTTGTGTTCACTTAGTTCGGTGGAGTCCACACGCCCAAGTGAATCTCTACCCACCACCCGTTTTGAATTCGGGAATTATTTTCAAGCTTCAAAATGTGGGAGGGCCATGGATTTTGTGAAACTTTATAGTTCCATTTTTCCTATTAATTTTTCTTCTTTGTTTATGGAGTTGAGAGAGTATGGTTCCAATCTGTACAAGAAAGAACCATTTACAATAAAAACAAGTTTCCTCTCTCCACACCAAGGGTTTCATGACTCCTCCAGTCCTCTTGCCTATTTGAAAATGCAGAAATGCCAGATATCACAGTCAAAGTTTAGATCGGTCACAGTAGTTCTTGAATTCTCTCTAAGCATTATGAGAGTACTATAAACAACAAAGAGTCGATCACGACTATCAAGTAGGCAGTGATGCATCACTTGAAGAAGTGCTCAAATGCTCAGTGCATTTCTGTCCTGTCACTCCACAAACTCAGACAGGAAAATGCATACTGTTTGACATAGAAAAGCCACTGATTATATATTATCGTAGCGACAATCAAGCATACATAGAAAGCAATAACAACTCCAATAACAGAAGCCCAAATTAACAGGATTTGGTACATAAATTTCAATGTTTCCACTTATTATTAGCACCGTAGGAAATCGCATCATACAACGGAAAGGCTCTCTCTATAGCTCTTAGCACACTCTTTATTGATAAGCTTTTAGATCTACAGGCACTGACTAGTAGTTTTACTTCCCAACACCACCTGCACCATAGAAAAGATTAAACAGCGTAAGTTTGAAGAGGGTACATGTAATTGGAAGAACAACTAATCGGTAACTACACTTTCGAACTACCGATGATGAACACCCTGCATGAACAAATGTAAAGCATAGTCCCTCAGTCCCCATTTATTTTCACTATTTTGGGCATCTAACGATATAATCACTTTTCTGAGATGCCCGAAATAGTGAAAATGGGCAAACAACTATGAGAAAGGGGGAGTAATTTGCTACCTTTGGCATCCCAAAAAGAGGTTAGAATAACCAAGGAACCAGTAACTGGTGAATGGGTTGATATGTGTTGTTGGGTCCATTTACTAATAGCTTAAATTAAATTTTTGGGACAATTAGTAACTTAACATGGTATCAGAGCTCAAGTTGCTAGAGATCTCGGGTTCAAGTCTATCTCTCTGTTTGCATTATGTTTCTCCTCTTTGTGTTCTTTCACAGTATATATGAATGTTTTCATCTCCATGTGCAAGACCGGTTGCAAGTGAGGAAGGGTGTTGAATAGCTTGATACATATTGTTGAGCCTATTTTCTAACAGATTAAGCTTTTGGAACTATTGACAAAATAACAGTAACAACCATGGGAACTCACATAAAAGGGCTAGCCAATGAGAGATCAGTTAAGTTTACATCCCTCCCAAGATCAGGTCCTCAAAGAGGGGAGAGAGAGAGAGAGAGAGAGAGAGAGAGAGAGAGAGAGAGAGAGAGAG
>BPLS01000657.1:330132-370810 GCA_019656275.1 Rhododendron kiyosumense
TTTTACATGATTCGAAGTTAGCAGAGCACTTGTCAGGGAGCTGCATTGCCATATTCCGATCAACACCAGTGACAGGAGGGCCGTTGACAAGGACACACAAGCAAGGCTGGCCTAGAGTTCTGATGGCGTTGCAGCAAGCCGGACTCGGAGGAATGGGGCTAAACGGCACAACTGCTGCCCTGCAGGGTATTAGCTGAATCAGTGATGAGAAGAAAGTGCTAGCACAAGTCTGGCTCTTGCCTTGCTCCACCAAACCTACCATCACCACCATAATCACCAACACTGTCAGCACCTTTGAGCGAAAAAGCGTCATGATTGAGTGAAATCCTCAGTATCCTACTCTGGCAAAGGCTTTTTTGCTACAAGAAATTGAACTTATTACGGTATGCATATATAGGAGGTGAATGCCATGCCTGTGTGTGCTTCTGTCCTAACCCTGCATTGCGGTTAAGTCATGTTTTTTTCATGGTAGCTCTGCCATTGAGCTGATTTGGGTTGCAGTGTCAAATTTTGTGACTGTATCTCCCATATCAAAAATAATGGCGATGCAATGTGGAACATTTTGGCTTACAAAGAGTTAAAGTTTTTAGGGGACAAAAACCTGGCTAAGAAATTCTAGAGCTACACACTAGCACTTAGTTCACTGGCCCATTCTACTTAGAACTGACAACTGGAATTCTTTTCATTTAAATGACTGGAAGATGCCGACCATTTTAACCGTAACAGACTAGTAAAATGGTTAAAAGCTAACGCCATAAATCATGATACTTTGAACTAGGAAACCTAGTCAGGTTTCTTACTGTCTTGACAGTCGAAATTACGTGATTTGGGAACAAAGAATGTGCCATTAATTGCTACTGTGAAAGCTGCAGCATGTGCCTAGGTAACAACCAGGTGCACATTGAATGGTTCAATATTTGATTTGGCCCTCTTTCAACTCAGCTTCTAACAGAAACCAGGACATCAACGTAAACCAGTGCTCATTATGATCTAACCTGCTTTCATGTCTGAATGAGAAGCCATTATATAGAACCTTCAATTCCATCTTTTGCACATTCTTAGCCAAATATTTGGACCACGGAATCTACTTCTGCCATGAATTGTTAGAAAGTTGAGGTCCTCGTTGTATCCTGCAACAACAGCACCCTCGGCCTGGCCATTACATCACAGACCCTGACCCAGCAGTGTATTAGCCTCATAAAAGAGAACATGTTCCGACTCCCAACAGTGTTCATATAGTAAGAATACACTACTTCATAATCACAGGGCCAACTCTGACCCAACTTTGCTTCAAATCTAATAGCACTCAATCACAAGGAGAAACAAATCCCAAATTGGCCGGCATGACAAAATGGCATAGATGACATGAGTTGGTTATCTTCAACCATATGATAATACACTTGTCAGTGGTGGATCTAGAAAATCGACATCAGAGGGCACACATTCATTATAAGCTTAAAATTCTTTTTCCACACAATATCACTTTCAATCATAGGTTTTTAAGTCTCAGAGCGAGTTTTCTTACTGAAGTGAGCACTATTTTTCACATGCAAATAACACATTAATTTGAAGAATCAAAAGCATACAATCAAATATATAATCTGAAATCCTAGATTTCAAGAACGCAACATTATCAATAGATCATGCGAAAAATTAACAGTAAAAAAGACTAACCATAATTTAATCAAGTATGTCAGATAGCTAGTATCTCTTAGGGATAGGGATAGAAGTGTAGGAATTGTTGAAATCTAAGGGGGCGCGCGACCCCCTAGGTTTAAGGTGACGTCGCCCCCTGCTTGTCATGACTCGTGATACATATTAGAGCATGGCATGCGAGTAACCACCATCCCCCACCGAAATAGTCTTGAGCAAATCACACATTGCCTGCCAGCCAAACACACCAAAAAAAAGAAAAAAGAAAACAAGAAAACTTTCCACAAGAGTCACCTCCTCCTAGGGGTGAGCATGGTCCGGTTTGGTTCGGTTTTATAGTAAACCAAGAACCAAACCAATACCTACGGATTATAAATTTTGAGAACCAAACCAACCCACAAAATGCATAGAACCAATCCAATCCAATCCAATCCAATCCATTAGACTACGGTTCGGTTTCGGTTTTAACCACGGTTTGCTTTGAACTAAGCTATCATCTCCAAAAAAATATTTGAAGTACTTAAAATTACGAAGATAAATTTAAAAAAAAACTTATATTAAAATCAATTTCATTCCACAGTTGACATCTAGCAAGAAAAGACAGAAGAAAAAGGTTAGGATCAAATAAAATATTGTTGATCTGGGAAAAAAATAGCAACACAAAAAATCAAAGCAAGAATAGGATTTGTTTTCCCTTACATTCACGGAAGTCATGCAGATTGCAAAGAGAACTATGGGTAGAGAAGATAAATGGCTTATTGTGGCTGAGCAAGAGATGGATGCTACGTTAATACATTAGGTTTATGTAGTATAGGGATAGGTTTTCTTATATAGAAAATTAGGGTAATTAGTCTTGGTAATGGTAGTAGAGGAATTATAGGAATTGGAAAACTAAATATTGGTAGAATTAATAGGATCGATAAATTAGGAAAGTAGGCTCCTATATTTATTTGGTGAATCATAATTAAAATATATATAACTATACATATATATTATACGGTTCGGATTGGTTTGGAATCATAACCGTAAACATGAATCCACAAACCAAACCATATAATACGGTTTCTAATTTTTTTAAACCATGACCAAACCATATCACTAAAAAACCAAACCAAATCTTTCGGTTTGGATTGATTTGGACTGGATTCATGATTTGACGGATATTTTGCTCACCCCTACCTCCTCCAAAGCGTCTCTGGATAATTAACTTCCAGGCACAGGACTCAAAGAATTGCTTCTCACTCCTCCAGTAGGCTCACCCATAGCCCAAGACATTGCCTCCACCACATCCGGGCTACTCTCCTCGGGTCTCTGCATTCTCCTTACCCTCACACTAACATCAATGGGCACTAACATCAACAGCTAGTACCTTTTGGTGGAAAGTCTAAAAGTCTTGTCATTAGTAGTTTTCACCCTTGAATTTGCAAATCTGAGCACCTTATTTTGCACGGTCTCCTCGCTTTTGGCTTAAATTTCTATCCATCAAGTAGAATATGAACACCCTCTCTATAGAAGTTAAAGGTACGGCTAGAAATTCGACGAGACCCATAACAAACAAACGCTGATAGGAGTGCAACTCTCAAACATTAATCCTAAGGTAGAAAATTAAGCATCCATTATCATACCGATCAGGTATGACGCTAGGGATGACAAATTCGATCATGGCAATGCCATGTTTGGCATCAAGTATGAACAGAAGCATTCATGGCGTATGATCTAGTACATATTACTCCAAGACTATTAACTGACAAACAAAAACAACATCCGCGAAAGTCAAGCGAAGTGGACATGAAAAAACAAATAAGTACTTGTCCTCTATGAGAATGCATATTCAAAAACATTTCAACCTTTTGGAGCCGAAATTAGTCGAGGTTGGTGCAAGTTGCCTGGACATCCATATATAAGTGTGTGTTGCAGGACTGATGAACAACAAGATGGGTACTGAATTTGGTAAACAGAAGCAAATGGTAGAGTGTATAAAAACGCAAAGAAGGACATCCATATATACAAATTTTTTTTGTATATAGTACTCAAAAAGTCATTTTGATGGTAAGTATTTCACACGAAAATGATAAGATTCCACATTGATATCATCATTCCATATAAAATACTTACCACTCCACGTGGAAGTATTCCATATGGAGTGTTAAGTATTTTACATTGAATGTAATAAATTTATACTTAGCACTTAATGTGGAATACTTACCACTTCTCATGAAATATTTACCATTAAATGTAAAACACATTTACCACTACAATGACTTTTTTAAAATCATACACCAAAAAGTGATTTTGTGTACCATAGAAAAAGGTAATTAATTTTTATACTATTTTTTTTTATCCACACTCTTTTTTATCTTTTAGACTTTTAGCCAAAAAAATACATACACTTTCAATACTAAAATTCAAAAAAAGAAGTGTGATTATTTTAAAAAAAAATTGATTTCCTAGAAAAATTCCAAATTACCAAGCTACATGTACCGTTGTACTTTATTAGGTCATGAAACACTAGATTCCGGTTTTAAAAAAGAGTCTTGCTAGCACCACAAACACATACACACCCAAATACACACCCACACTCACATGAGTGGTGGGTTCCACACACACTTACACCTCAAATGTGTGTGGGACCCACCACTCATGTGAGTGTGAGTGTGTATTTGGGTGTGTATGTGTATGTGGTGGTAGAATTATTGTTTAAAAAAGTGAAATATAGTACTCCACGGAAAAAAACAGAAAAAGAAAAAAGCAGACCTAAGAATAAAAGGCCCAAGCCCAGAAAAGTTTGGGTTCACCGTATTTCAAGTGTAATCTCTCTCTCTCTCTCTCTCTACAGATACAGCCCAATCAAAAAATATAGGGGGGCCAAATTCCGCCGTCTCTCAGCCACTTCCCATTCTGCTCTCCCTCTCTTCAAAACCCCCCCGCCCCGCCCCTCCTCCCTCTCTCTCCGCCTTCTCTCTCTAAACCACCTATATCTCCAGTCAACTCGCCACATATACTCACAGATTCTCTTACTTCTATGTCTCTCGTGTAATCATCTAGCTGAACTGCGATTGGAGCAATTTTTTTATTGGTAATCACGCTCACCTATATATGTATGTTATCTACAACGTTTGTGTCTTTTTCTCTGAATACCGATGCTTGATCAAACTCATGGATTCTGATTGATTTTTTTGCTGGTGATTAATTTGCGTATCTTAACTTTGCACTTCACTTGTTATCGGGTATTTATTTCAGACGGATTAATATGGCGGAGATTCCAAGTGTATGTTGTTGTTTTTCCTTCGTGTGTTTAGTTCCTTCAGGAAAGGTTTGCTTTCGCATTGGCGCAGCTTAATATTTTCTTCGTACCTGTTTATCATTGCTTACCACGCCGTCGTTTGTAAACTTTAATGTGGATTAAAAAAAGGAGCTCTACTGTCTTAGCAACTTACAACTTTTTCTTGTTTTGTCCTTATTCAACTTTTTTTCTCTGTTTGCACCATATTTTTTTTGGTTCGGAAAAATAAAAAAATATGAGTTTTATCCAAATATTTTGAGAAATAATCACTTTTCAGCAGAAAAAAGTAAAAAAAGTTGTTTTTTTTTGGGCAAAAAAGTGGTTGTTTCCCAAAATATTTGGATAAAAGTAAATAAAAAAAAAACTTTTCCGATTTCTCTCGTTGAGACAAATCAATAATCCACAAAAATTTGGCGCAAAACTAACAAACACAAAAATATTTCTGAACAAGGACAAAAAGTGCTTAGGGGAACGGTTTTTTTTTGGTTGGAAACGATGAAGCGCATGTAGTAGTACTGGTACGTTGATAAGACGTAACCCATGAACTGAGGTGTGGTTATGATTGACTTGTTTCCGGTGAAAAGTTTGATTTTTTTTAATTTGGAAGAATTGATAATATGCTGTAACAAGTTAAAAAACACGTGAAAGTACTAGTTAAATGACTTGGCTGGTTTACAATCCGATTTGTAAACCATAAGTTCAATGCCAAAGAAGGTATGGATTACAATGGGTATTGTGTATATACTGGTTATGGGTACTTTTGGGACAGGGCAAAATGTTAAAAACTAAGGATAAAGTTTGGGCATGTATATATAGAGAAGTACCAATACCCATTATGTAGTTGTACAACATGTTTCTTGAAGTAGCTATCATTCATAGTTATGGAAAATAAGTTTTTGTTATGCTTCTTATGAGCTTGTAGGTTAACTGGAAACTATTTACTATTCTTATGTTGTTCTGTGGTCTGCTATTGGTGTAAAGAGGAAGAAATGGCGGGAAAATCGAACAAGGGGAGGAATCGGAGAGGGTCTCATAATGCACCGAATTCTTCGGAAGCGGCAGTTTTATCTGATGTTCCTGTGAAGGAAAATATAAGCTTATCAGAGTCATCCAAATCCATTTCTAATGGGGACGTGCCTGTTACGGAATCAACTAGCGTCGAGCCAGAGTTAAAGCAGCTGGAAACTGCAAATTCAGAGAGTCAGTCCAAGCAAGGTGATGTGAATATAAGCATTCAACTTTTGGCTATGGTTTTCATGTTATAACTTTTTTCTCTGTT
Organism: Rhododendron kiyosumense; assembly: GCA_019656275.1. NCBI lineage: Eukaryota > Viridiplantae > Streptophyta > Magnoliopsida > Ericales > Ericaceae > Rhododendron > Rhododendron kiyosumense. The sequence continues at coordinate 336,348 of BPLS01000657.1, forward strand.
ACCTGTAAATTAGCTCCCACTGATATATCAAGTACCTCAGTAACATGTGTAGAAAGAAAAAATAAAATAGAACTTGATGAGAGTCTAACTTGGGTACAAAAGTTCCACATGGCTGGCCCATGCATTGGGACAATGGGATTGTATGAATCCCCGAGGCACTTCTCTTCTTCGGATTGTTTGTACTTCCAGGGTCTTATGGATTGCATCACCGTGCCAAACAAAATTAACATCTGTGCTACTTTTAGCAATGTGACCTCATAATCATAGTTCCTAGGTTGCTGGTAAAATAAAAAAAAATCATAGTTCCAAGGTCTTTTATGCCAATAATGTTAGTGGTTAGGTACTTAAGCAAGAACACTATCATAACATATGTTGGATTCTCTTCACAGATGCGTTTACTCAACTATGAAGCAAGTATACTTCGCAGAAGAATTTATATTAAGAACATTGACTTGGGAAAGTATATTGTATAATCTGATACGTTGCTGGATGAGTTTTATGATATACTTTTGCAACTAAGGTGCGCCTTCAGCCTAAAAAATGGCCCTTGCTAATGTGTAGCCAAAAGGAACCATCTTGTGCAACGAAGGTGGGCCACTTTTGGTTTGCCTTAGGTAGCACCTTAGCGTGGTCTAGTGTGTAACTATATATCTTAGTGCCTTGTTATCTGTTCTTAGTGGACGTGGATTAGATCGTTTAGGTACTCTAACGCCCCAAGCACACTACAGGCCTTGATTTTTATCTACAAGCCACACTATATGGCCAAAATGCTTAAGTCCAAGGTACTAGTAGTAGCCCACTTGGTTTGTCGTATACCCAAGATCAACCATGTAGACTTCCGATGTGGGGTGAGGTATCACAAATTCACAATCTCCCCACCTTTATGGCCTCGCATCCATGAGGGGTGGAGCACTAGAGTCGTAGAATATTTCACAAGTCTTTTCCCTACCGACCAGATATTTCACAAGCCTTTCCTTAGTGGTCACATGCAGTGTTCTAAAACTTGGAAATACTCAGCGAGTACTCGGTGCCTAGCCGAGTAGAGTTAGGCCTACTTGGTGGGAATTACTTGGCCAACCGATTACTCGGCATTACTCAGAGAGTGCCAGGCGAGTACCGATTACTCGGAAGTGGGGAGAAAATCGAAAAAAACTGAAAAAATGGGGTAAAATACATAATATGGAGGGATATGGAGAAGAAGAGGAGGAATAATTGACTACTAATTTCGTACTTCGTTTCATTTGGTTTGAACGTTGAACTTTGTAATTGACTATTAATTTCGTACTTGGTTTCATTTGGTTTGAACGTTAAACTTTGCAATGGACTAGTAATTTTGTACTTAGTTTCATTTGGTTTGAACTATGAACATTGAATTTCTCATTATGCATTATGAATATCATTTGGGGAACATATAAAAAAAAAAATCAAGTAATTTCTACTCGCCGAGTACTCGGCCCAGAAGGTACAAGGTGGCCGGCCGAGCGAGTACCGAGTTTTAGAACATTGGTCACATGTGCCCCGCACCTAGAGTCACCACGGTATTTCATGGGTATTTTTTTGTAGCCCAAGCCCATTCGGTCGTGTACACGGGTTGCTCTGATACCACCTCTAATGCCCCAAGTAGACTACTTACCCAGAACCTTGATTATAAATCCACAAGCCACACCACATGTCCCAAAATGCTTAAGCCCAAGGTACAAGTAGTAACTCACATGGCTTGTTATATACCCAATATCATCAATGTAGACTTCCGATGTGGGATGGGGTATGTGTTACAGGTACTATCTCCGGTCCTATTCTGCGTAAATCCTTCTTGTTCGTGGTCATGAATTTGAAATTTGATGCTAGCCCAGGTTTTTATTATTATTGGAATTTGTTTTGAGCTGTCATGGAAACAATTAGATTCGGTCAGTCTTCCCAATGCATCTGTCATGGTCCTAGATGTACTAGACAAGTATTGACCGCATATTTTCTAGTTTCTAAAAAAAAAATGTATCCGTTTTAGTACTTGCTTGAAAGCATGAACACTTGAGTCGCTTTAACGTCACCATGGCTGTTCGGTGGTACATTTTGGGGCATCATTGCTACCCCTAGAGAATGGGGTTAAATCTTAATTTTTGGCATTAGATTTCGCTTGCGATTGAATGGGCTTGCTGGAGGAGGTGTAAAATAAGCTTTATTGCAGACTTGAGGCTCGTAGGTTTGATTTCCCTCTAACGACCATTCATCATACTTTTCTTTTCAAAATTAATAACCCAGCCCGAACTCAATTCAATAGAACCATAGTACAATGCCCTAACTCTATCCGGATTATTCTTGTGAAGGACTATTGACGTGGCTTGTGGAATTGCTTTTCCAGCCTTTTAACATAGGACTCAGACATTTGACTGATCTGGGATTTTTTCTGGATGCAAGTACTTGGACACAGGACTAATTTGGGAGTTTGTTCTGGATGCAGGTGAAGTTCATCTTTACCCTGTTTCTGTCAAGACACAAGGTGGCGAGAAGCTTGATCTACAAGTGAGCTACCTATATTAAGTCTTCAATTTCTAGTGGTGTAACCCTTTATATAATTGCTTGCAGAGTAATTGCATATATGAGTTTATTCGCATCTTGGCTGCCTTTGATATTCTGTTCCTTTTTGTTACTGGCTTACTGTGAACATTCTGGACACTTCTTTACCAAAAAAAAAAAAAACATTCTGGACACTTTGTTTCTTTCTTGTTGGTTTATCTTGCTAAGTCTGAAGGCAATGCACTACCATCGTCATTTCCTTCTCGTGAATGGAGTATCTTTTCTATATCATGTGCTTAAGATTGCATTTGCTTGGATGATCTTACTCCTGACATTTAGTTATTTTATTCATCTTAAATTAATTCTTAATTGATTGTCACGTGCAGTTAAGCCCTGGAGATTCTGTTATGGATGTGAGACAATTCCTCCTTGATGCTCCTGAGACGTGTTTCTTCACATGCTATGATCTATTACTGGTCACAAAGGATGGTTCGGTTCACCAACTAGAAGATTATAACGAAATTTCTGAAGTTGCTGACATCACAACTGGTGATTGCTCCTTGGAGATGGTTGCTGGTATGTTGGTTCTACATTCTTCGGTTGCCTTTATAAGTGATAGGTGCAACGTGTAGGTTAATGCTTTTCACACTCACTATTTTCCTTTGTGCATAAAAAATGGTGTATTGGCTAGTCATTTTTCACAGAATGTTGCAGGATGGAAAAAGTGAGGTGCCAAATTGGTGTGCCTGCATTTGTTTATGTATTTAGCTACTATTTTGATATTTGGCCTCTAACTAAAGCATAATGTTTGCAGCATTATACGATGATAGATCCATCAGGGCTCATGTTCACAGAACAAGAGAACTGCTTTCTCTTTCCACACTGCATTCCTCATTGTCTACATCACTTGCTTTGCAGCACGATACCGGGAAAAGTCAACCTGCAAATTCAGGAGGTCTCGAATTTTGAGTCTGCAGTATTGTTGTTTCCTGGCTTCATGTTCTTATTCTCCACACACAAACACTTCTTTTCGTTTTGGAGTGTAGTCACAACAACTTTGGTTCTTGAATTTTGCTGTGGTGTAGATGCTGCAAAAACTGAGGTCCCAGAGCTTGATAGTTTGGGTTTCATGGACGATGTCACTGGTTCACTTACCAATTTGTTGTCATCACCTCCTCAAGAGATCAAATGTCTGGAGAGTATAGTGTTCTCTTCATTGAATCCACCTCCAGGCTATAGGAGGTTAGTTCTCATGCTTTGGACGCTCATTTTAACTTTTTAGACCTAATTATGGCTTTGTTAATGCACATTCTTTATGTTTTCTCCAGGCTTGTTGGGGATTTGATTTATCTGGATGTGACAACATTGGAAGGAAATAAATTGTGTATTACGGGAACCACAAAAATGTTTTATGTCAACTCAAGTGTGGGAAATGTCCTTGACCCGAGACCATGTAAAGCTGCTTCTGAATCAGCCACCCTTATTGGACTCATGCAAAAGATTAGCCCTAAATTCAAGAAAGGTAAAATAGCATGGTTGGGGGGCATTAGTTTGTATGTTATCTATAGAGTAGTATTAGTATCAGTTAAGTTTCTTATACTAGTTCCGCTATTGAAGCTTTTCGGGAAATTTTGGAGCGGAAAGCTTCTGCACATCCGTTTGAGAATGTCCAATCTCTGTTACCACCAAATTCGTGGCTTGGACTATATCCTCTTCCAGGTGAGTTCAATATTAAAGGACTTTATCTGATATCTGATCATGGTGACTTTCATCTCGCTTAGTTGTAAAGGCATTGGAGGTTGAAGTTTCTTCCTCGCATTGCATAGGTTACAAGTTGATTGTGTTGGCCGACAAGCTCGTTGGCCAGTTATCTCAACTCTGGGATCTAGAATCAATTCCCTACATCACAATTTAAACAACTTCTGTTGATTGTGATCAACTGATCATTACAGTGGAGTATCTTTTTCCGAGGACAGTTAACTTAAGGGTTAGGACGTAAAAAAGTGAGTAGAAGAGATATGAACTGTGAACTCTTAAGAAATTGACACGAAACCTGATGGCTCTGTGCCTTAATGCGGTGGAGTGTGCCACCCATCAAATGTTATTTTGTTTTCAAAAGACCTGTGCGATCAATGCAGGACCCTAGGGAATTTTTTCCAGCTTGGCATAAAGGTAAATTTACTAACCTGTCCAATAAAAGGTCATGAAAATAAATTTTCTGTCCCCTGCATGGTTTTATTCCATGTTAATTTCTTCCAAAGAAAGGAGGTTCTTGTTCAGTGCCATTCCCTACAGACATGAGATACTGGTATATACCATTTTGAAACTTCAACCATGGGAGTCAAACCATTTGAAGATTGGTGGGTTTCTCCCGTTATTAGCGGTATTAGTAAGCTATATGAACGATAAGATTGCTTCAGATCCCAAACATCTTGAGGCATAACATATACACTAGATTTTGGGGGTGGGTTGAACTATGTGGCTGCAAGGTTGTGCTGTTCAATAAATTGTGCCTGCTAAGTACTGCAAAAAATTTCTTGTTAATGTGGTGTGGTGCTGTTCCCTTAAATCTCCTCCAGTTCTGCAGTGAGGTGGTCGCACTTTTGCTATATTCTTGATGCATTTAGTTTATAGTTTGTGCAGTAGAGCCAGAGAAATGTTTCAGAACTATTGCTAGTATATTAGTTGATGTCATTTTTGGGATCCAGATCACAAGCGTAATGCTGCTAGGGCAGAGAGTGAACTGACACTTTCCTTTGGAAGTGAACTAATTGGTATGCAAAGGGATTGGAATGAAGAATTGCAGTCTTGTCGGGAGTTTCCCCGCACAAATCCTCAAGAAAGGTCTTTACACTTTCTTCTTCCATAATTTGAATAATTGTAGAACTTTCGGTCAAGTTTGGTCAGTTGTGGCATCGTCTTGATCACTTACATGGGGACTTTTGTTGCAGGATTTTGCGGGATAGGGCTCTGTACAAAGTGACATCTGATTTTGTTGATGCAGCAATTAGTGGTGCTATTGGAGTCATCAGCAGATGTATACCACCAATTAACCCAACTGATCCCGAGTGCTTTCACATGTCAGTAGAACTTGGAAACACTAACTAATATTTCATCTAACTGACGGATTTATACTCTTTAAGTTTTAATTGACCGGGTAAAAAACCTGATATTTACTGCCTTCTGGCTTTAACTTAGTTGGAATAATTTTCTGCCTTAGACTTTGTTTGCTGAAACCATCACATTATTCTTCCACTTATTTTTTATGGTCTCAGACTCTCAACGAGAATTATTCTTTGCTTGCATATCTGTAATATGATTATTTGGCCATGAAATGCTAGTGAGTTTGGATAACTCTCTCTCTCTGAAATTGTTTTGGTATTATTTCTAGTTGAAAGCAATGTATTGGTTGTTGAAGTTGGTATGGAGAATTTATAAGTTCATGACTCATGATAGTCAAATATATTAATGTGTTATGGATTTTAATTTGCTCCTCTGGAATTAGTTTTCTTTATTTTTCTGTAATATCAACTTATACACACTTCTAGTATTATTAAAAACTAGTGCCAGCCTGTGCCTACGGCACTACACATCCCGGTTGGAAGGGGATGGCAGTTGTGTGATTCAAGCGAAAATCATGGGCACTTAACTGAGAAGTGGGAGGATGCACTACAGCCATTGGATCAAATGAATCTAAGCCGTTCCAACAACTTGTTCCCACACCCTTCTGTTTTATAATAGAGATTGCTTTCTTTTGGGTGGAGATGCAACCTTGATAGCTTCTGTGACTTCAATTAGCCCATTGAAAATATGAAAGCAAAAGGAAGACATTTGCCTAACCATGCAGAATTGTTGTGGCCGCTATCACATGCAGATCCAACCACCCCCCAAACCTTTATCAGATGTGCTGAAACCCACTTAGAATGGGCTGCTTCTTATACGATTGTTTCATCGTTACCTTAAAACTTTTTTCGGCTCGGATTGTTTCCTCTCTTTCCTACTCTTTCAAATTAAAATATCCAGCAAATTGGCTAGCATGTAGGCACATGCTTTTGTAGACACATAAATTAAAAACGTTGACTAGCAGTCTAGCACATATAATTGGTTACATATGCATGCAGAGAAAAACTGTAGCTTTAGTACTTGTGTTGAATGCTCCTCATATCCGCAGTCTCTGCTGGCTTTGACATTTTGTGCTGCTCCAATTCCCAGGTATGTTCACAACAACATATTCTTCAGTTTTGCTGTGGATGCGGACCTTGAGCAGCTGTCCAGGAAACGCATAGCTGATAATAATTTAAAGAGTGATAGCATAAGCTCAGTAAGCAATTCATCTGAGAAGACTTCCACCAATAAGTTGCCTTTTTCAGCCGCTAGAGTTCCCAGTGGGGACAAATCTAATGGCACAAGTACAGAGGATATTGGTTGTGCCATGGATTCGGCTTCTGATGTTCGTTCTGAGACACAGCTGGCTGAAAGTGAGCAAGCCACCTATGCCTCGGCAAATAATGATCTGAAAGGCACCAAGGCCTACCAAGAAGTTGATGTATCGGGTCTGTATAATCTTGCTATGGCCATTATTGATTACAGGGGTCACAGAGTAGTGGCACAGGTTCGTATCAATCTGAAATATTATTTTTCCTCCTTCCTGAAATAAATTTCTTTCTTTCTAGAATCATCTTTATTATGTATAGAAGGCTGATATTGGCAATGATATTTTGATGGAGGTTTATAAGAGTATAGAGAAGTAGTACAGGTGTGGTATGAACCTCTACTATGTTTCATTGATATTTGAACAAAGGATTGTGGTTGACCACTACACCTTTGAAATCCTTAAGTTCCTTCCAAAGCGATTGAGGGATTGCTGTAACTGGAGCTACCTATCCAGCAAAACTATTTAATTACGCTGTCTACTAGAGGGTGAAGCCTTGGAACTTGGAAGAAGCAAAGGGAAACTAGAGGATGAAGCATGTGCAAAAAACAAAATGCTCTTTTGCTCTTAAGGGAAGCTAAAGTGCTAAACCCATAGGATCCATAGTTTGATGGTCCCCCTAGAGAGGTAACATCCTCGATGAAACAATCTTGATCATTGCACCGCTAAGCATCCAGAACTTTATTCGTGTCTCTATAACGATTAGAAACCAAAGATTTCCATATTGAAAAAAGAAGAAGAAAAAACCAAAGATTTCAAGCCCGTCAACATCTTCCCAATCTTCTGAATCTCTAAAGTCTAAACTCTTGACACATATGCCAAGGAGAAATGCAAGCATGATTGATGATAGCCAGTATACATTTGAATCATATATGATATGCACTTGTACAAAACCATGGTCAGCACACTATTGAATCCAAAAAGGAGAGCATCATCCTCGGCTTTGAAATGAGTACTAATATCAAATTGCTGAATATAGGCAAAAAAATATGGCAAATGGAATCCCTAAAATACCACTGCTGCCACTCCATCCTGGCTTTTTACAGCTTTTAATCTCCCAACCTTTTTTTATGGACTTCCTTTACAGCGTGCATGTTGTATTGTTTGAAGTTTAAATTTGACTGTAGTGTCTTACAAAGGGGCAATTTGACTGGTTAATGCATTTTCATTTGTCAACTATTTGAATATTTTTTGTAATGGCTATTGGTGCTCTCTCTGAATCTTTCAGCGCTCTTAATTCAGTCCCCTTGGTTGTTATTCTGTTTTTTCTGATTTCCTCCTCTTCTTTTTTGTTGATATGTGTTAGACTTGGAGATGTTGCTTCTCTTCCTAATTGTTATCTTCCTAATCTTTTTCCCCCACCTTGTTGTCCCTTGTAGAGTGTTTTACCGGGCATCCTTCAAGGTGATAAATCAGACTCCCTTCTGTACGGTTCCGTTGACAATGGGAAAAAGATTTGTTGGAAGGAAGATTTTCATTCCAAGGTGAGGATGGCTATTGATTTTGTCTTGTTGCGCTCGATCTGTTAGTATTGTATTTTTGGTAGTCATTTTTGTATCCAAATGACATCATTGGCCTTTCATGACAGAAAGTTTGCTTGGAAATTAGAAATACATTATTATGAAGAGGATGACCTTGAAAGTTATGTCGAATATATTTCCTGTTTCTGATACATAAGAATAACACTACGAGAATAATATTATGGATTCTGAGTTGTTATGCAGTCAATCTCTTAGTGTTGCATCTTTGTTAGTAATCTGTATATGATAACTGTCTTGGCTTATCATGTTAATGGACTCAAATAGAAATTTGGATGGAGCGATTTCTATAAGTACCCTTCAATGCCAATTTATAAGGGGATTGTATTGGAAACTTGAAGAGTTTGGTGTGTGATAAGTATGTGGGTGGAAATTATCACAAATTTTTTTTTATAGACAGCATAATTTCGTTAGATGTACAAGATCAAAACATGAAGTAATTACTGTTAACATGTGAGAGCTTTAGATAGAACGTACTTATGAAAAAAAGAAGAAGAAAGCTTTAGTGAGAAAGTGCACTCTCCTAGTGCTGCTATTGGCACAATCTCTACCTACTCTCAGCATCTCGATATTTAATAAGTGAAAACATAGAAAATTATCGTTATGTGGTAGCAATGTGTTTCTTTTAGGGCTATGACTGATAACGTTTCATTTTTCCAATTCAATGGGGCCAAAAAACCAACGTCGTACAGCTCCCTACCAAGACAAACTATTTACTGGGCATCTCTCTTTGTGCTTCTTTCCAAGGGAAAATTTCCATTTGTGTGATAAGGAAGCGCGTATTTGTTCATCACCTGGTAATAATTGTAGAATGCCGATTCCGACTTCCGGTGGTTTTCACCTGAGAAATCTTCTTTATACGCATAGGGCCCAGGATTAGTTTTGCTTCTGGGGCAATATACTTTATATGCTATATTTTTGGTTTCAAAACTGTCATGAATCTGGGCCTGCTTCATGTGAAAAATACTCTTGACATTTATTTAGGAATATACTATTCACTTCTTGGCACGATGCCAATACTGATCTAGCAATATTTGTTCTATGACTATCACCTGGTTCTCTGATGATTTCTAAGCCTTGTGTTTCCCTAGGTACTGGAGGCTGCCAAACGCCTCCATGTAAAGGAACATATGGTCTTTGATGGATCTGGAAATGCTTTCAAATTAGCTGCACCTGTTGAATGCAAGGGTATTGTTGGAAGTGATGACAGGTCATTGCTATCTCTACGTTATCATCATGTTGAGGAATTTCTCGTTATGATAAGCTTGTAATTTATGTCAAAATTCAGTTTGACACTTCCACATTTTGGGACTCTGCGGATTGCTTGCAAGATTTGATATTGGCTTTGAAGTTTGAAGTAGTGTAGCATGAAAGTGTCGCATCATTCATTGTGACGATTGATTTGTGCATTGTGAAGTCGAGCCATTGACATATTGACATTTCACTTTACTTACATGGTGCATGTTGCAGTTTTATGTGCCTACTTTTTCCCTGTAATGTTTTAAGATACAGACAACTGTAGTCCATCACCAAACTTGACCTATCTGAACATTGAACTTTTGTATGCTTTGATGCTTAATATTCTTCTTCTTCTGAACTTCAGGCATTATCTCTTGGACTTGATGAGAGTCACTCCTCGTGATGCAAACTATACTGGTCCAGGCTCTAGATTTTGTATTTTGAGACCCGAGTTAATTTCTGCCTTCTGCCAGGTAATCTTGCTCTGTGCTTTTGTGAAACATGATTTTGACCTCCTTTCGGTGTATTCTAAAATTTCGTTATTGGCCTGATGGATAAGGCTGAAGCGGCAGAGAGGCCAAAAAGTAGTTGTGAAACGAAGGGGGAGCTTCCTGGTTCCAGCGAGTCTCCAAATGTTGATGGTTCTGAAGAACTGGTGAGAACTGAGGCAGATGCATCTCTGACAACTTCTGACGCACAGGTAAAGGTGTCATTCTCTCAAGTAATTTTAGTGATGCATTGCATTTGATTGTTGCCTAAAAGAACTCAGCAATATGGCTTGGGTTCACGCAGCACTGAAAGCCTAATGTTATTCTTTGAAGTTAATGTATCAACTTGAAATCAAACAAAGTGGTTATAGTTGCATGCATACAGAGTTAATGTATCTATAATGTATGTCCTTTTGTATGCATCATACGGTAATGTACGTGGGTGTCTACGTGTTTTGTAGTGATAATCGTTTAGGCAGATGCCTACATCACCAGATCATATTATTTTGCTTGAGTTACAAAGTTGGAAATATGGTGTCAATGGCTTTTTGCTATGCAGAGGATACTGCATGATGAGGTCGCGTTGCTAACATGAATGTCGCATGTTGTCTGGAAAATCTTAATGAGATTCTCTGTGTCATTCTCTCAAATTTATAGAGGCCGTACTGGGAATGGGTTAGTCCGTATCCAGATAACTAGTTAACTCCAAAATGTGTGGACTAGAGAGAAATTGTCATTAAGGTGCTGAATTCATTTTGGACACAGATCCAAATGGTGATGTATGTGATCCCTTTACCTCCCAGAAGTGTCAGCTCTCATTTTGAAAACATATATAGTAAAATGCTAACTGGAGGATAATGTGTATTGGTATCTGCTAGAAGTGGATTGAAATCTGTGAATGTGTATTGATATCCACACAAATTCATACTGAACTTCTAACTTTTTTTTGGCGTTGTATGAATGTTAACCACCGTAGTGGTCAGAAAAACTGTTATTTTTTAGGTTTTTGGAACTATGACCAATATAGTGTCTTGTAGGTTTTTTTTTTCGGGCTTTGGGAGACGGTGTGACGTCCCTTTAAGGAATTTCTTTGTTTTTGGCTAGTGGGGATGGGGGGCAATTAGTGAGATTTAATATTGATTTTGTTGTTTTGTCTTGCAATTTTATTCTCTTTTTTGGGGGACAAAATAAAAAAAAGCTTATTTCCCTCCTTGAAACATAGAACGATGACGACTTTGAAAGCTTGTTTTTGTGCCCTCCCTCTCCTATTTGAGGATCTATGTAGCTCCCTAATCTTCTTTTAATTCTCCCTGCTTGTTAGATTTTCAAAATGCACAAACATCTCTTGGTCATGTATTCACTATTATTCAAAATGCTCAAACACTGCTCGTAGACTTCCAAAGTGGTAATGATGGAATTTATAGTGTGTTTTGCTTGTTCTCATATGAATTCAATCTACCCAAACGATTCTCAGTCATGCATTCGCTGTGGTTCCTTTTCGTAGGATGTGTTAAAAGAAGGCAAACGTGAGGCTGCCCAAGAATGTGGTTCTTCATCCGTCAGAAATGGAGATATATGTGAAGAAATATCTTTCAATCCTAATGTCTTTACAGAGTTTAAGTTAGCTGGAGGTGAAGAAGTAAGTCTTGTATTTTTCCTTGAGACACATTCCGTTCAAGTTCATGCTTATCTGCTTTTCATATTATAGCCATTTTCCTGGGTATTTATCAGGAGACTGCTGCTGATGAAGAAAATGTTAGGAAAGTTAGTCTCTATCTTAGAGACGTTGTGCTTCCCAAATTTATTCAAGATCTTTGTACCCTTGAAGTTTCACCCATGGATGGCCAAACACTGACTGAAGCACTCCATGCTCATGGAATTAATATTCGTTATATCGGAAAGGTAAGTATAATCTGTTGATGAGCTGCATTGATTCTCTGAATTGGATTCTGGCTCGTAAATTAATTGTTGGAGAGGTAACAGTTTTTCTAGCTTGAAATGGAAGCGTAAAAGTGGGGAATGTGAAAATCAAGCCTGACTCTATATGGTCTCTTTCTCTGACCTTTTTTTCGCACGTCGAACCACTTCTCCAGGTTGCTGAGGGGACCAAACACTTACCTCATTTATGGGATCTTTGTTCCAACGAGATTGTAGTCAGGTCTGCTAAGCACGTCCTCAAGGTGAACAGCTTTTACCTCTTAAACTATCCTCGTCCTATGTGCTACATACTGTCCAAAGATAGGGTGATGGATCAAATTGAAATCTTGTATGTGGTTCAGCTACTTTTACCTTTCATTTCAGATTGATACAAGCAGGGTATGCCCCTGCATTGCATGGAGAGTTGCAATAAATTTTTATCACTTCATAAAATTTCATAAATTCAATTTTTTAAATGTTCTCAAGACTCAATATTGCATAAAGTAAGAGATACAAAAAATGAACTTATTCATCATAGTTGTTGAAAAAAAATGCATGTCGTAAGTATGCATGAACTTCCTGAGTGTAGTTTCTACAATATATTATGAAACTTCTTATTCGTTATTGAGCTCAAAGAGAGATGGTTGATTCAAAGTTTTCCTTATGGAAGTTTGATTGAGAAATTGGAGGCTAAAAATATTCTTTTTGTAATTTGATACTCAAATATACTACTATTTATGTGTTCGAAGGAATTTTATTTCCTAGTTAGTGCCTAATTGAGAGTCCAAATTTTATTAGGAAATACTGCAGATATAATTTGGGAGATTTGACTTATCTTTTCATTTTTCCTTTTTTACATTTTCAGATGGATTTGTAGTTATTCTTTTTCATACTTTCCTTTCATAGTGGAATTTTAGAATTTTCGGAAAGCTGTGGATGATCGTGACTGACTTGCCTCGCCTATCTCTTTCTTACTTTGTTCTTCTTTCCTGTCTTTTTTGCTTCTGTTCGGTAGTTTCGTGGAGTCTTGAAATTGTCTCCTAAACTCTGTTAATTGTAAAATCATTGCCTCTGTTTATTGCTAAATTGGTGACTCTGTTAATTTTAAAGTCACTGTTACGGGATCGCAAATGTGTGATCTTGAAGTGTTCTCTTGTTTCGCATTTGCTCAACTTTTATGTTGACTTTTGAGTCAGCCTCTTTAAAGATCGCTTAACTTATAATGCCTGTTTGTATCTTGGACATTTCAAAATCTACAACTTGGTTTGCTGATCTACATGCAACTATTCGACTTGCACTTAGCCCGCTCGGTTGATGTGCCATTGTAATGTAACCTATATATAAAATACAATAATGGTAATTTGCCTTGGTGACCCAGTTTTGGATATATCCGTATTCCTTGTTGACTGCAACAGTGGAACGCCAACTAATGTAACTTGATATTGGTTGAGTGAATTTACATCATGTCTGGGTTCCTAAACAATCACAGAAGAATATATGAACTTAACCCATGGAAGGTTCAGATGTTGATTGTTTACAAATCCATTCATCTTGGTCAGTCTCTGATGAAAATACTTTGCTTTTATCTTTTAGGCTGCTTTCGGTTGGAACTATCAGTGCATTTTATCTCCTGCTGTGTCCAATCTGTTTTGTACTTGTTTGAGTTTTGCAACTCTTGGTTAACAGTGCTGCCTTCTAACCTCATCAGTGAAATAGGCTGAGTGATATATTGGCATATGCACAGCACTGACTGATTCTCCAACTCGTACAGGGCTTAGAAAGGGGCGCATGCATTTACCATCACTTATTGGTTTTGCAGGATGTTCTGAGAGACTCAGAGGATCATGATGTTGGGCCTGCAATAGCTCATTTTTTCAACTGTTTTTTTGGAAATTGTCAAGCTACTGCTGCTGTAAAAGGTACTTCTAACGGGGTGCAGTCCCGAGCCCAAAAGAAGGTACACCACTATTGATTGTCATTTATTCCTAGTCCACAATGGTCGTTATTGATGTGCTTGGTCTTGTTAATTTTAAGTGCTTCTATGCTAATCCCAAGCTTAAGGATCCCTTCGCACATGCATAGGCTTTCATGTACGCATAGCCAATAAAAACTTACTATTTAGGGAGAGTTCATACTCTAAAAAATAGAAGTTGAAGATGTTGTGTTGTCTAGTCTAGTCTAGTTCAAAGAAAATTTCTTACCAGGGAGTTCATTTTCTAGTAGATTTGTTTGTTTATGGCATTCTGAATTGGGTTTGTGAGATTGTCATCTGAGAATTAACTTGAAGATTTACACGTGTGTAAATCCTGCAGGATCACGCTGGTTATCAAGGCAAATCATCTAGGGGCCATGGAAGGGGGACAAATGGAGGATATTCACGGAAGGAACAGTGGTCGTATTTGAATATTACGTCCGAGAGTTTGTGGTCCGACATTGTAGAATTTGCAAAAGTTAAATACCAGGTACTTCAAACTTTAGCATTTGCTGCTTCGATCCTGCCATTGACCTTTGATGGTCTTGTAATATTTCGTGATCGGAGCCTCATGGTCTTTATATTATTTTGTGATGGGTGCTTAATTCTCTCTGCAGTTTGAGTTGCCAGAGGACGCAAGATCACGGGTAAAGAAAATTTCAGTCATACGCAACGTTTGTCAGAAGGTAGCTTTTGCTTCCCTTCGTTGTGTTAATTTAAACGGAATTGGAAACCATTTATTGCCTCTGGTGGTTTGTAGATCTTTGATTTAAATGGGACTGGAAACCATTTGTTGCCTCTGCCTCTGATTGTTTGGATATCTTTGATTTAAACGGATCTGGAAAATTTCAGTCATACGGATCTGGAAAATTTCATTCATACGTAACAGGAGGCAAAGTAAAAGTTCATTTGCTTAGTGGTTTTGAGGAATAGGAAGTACGTGTTCTCTTTCTTTTTATAAGGTCAGGCAAAGATGTGTGGCTCCTCCCATGGAGGTGGAGAAACAAATAGTGACTCTTATGGCAGAGATAGAAGGCAGATGCCATTTGGAACCAGAAGGGGTAAAAAACCAGTGAGATTCTGAGGAAAGCCAGGCTCTTGTTTTGAGGGGTCAACTATTGTAAGGAAACTCTAATTTTGGATTTTTTTCCATTGCTTAGGAGGAACTGATGCAATCGATATAAATTAGGGCTGGTGTGGTTAAAGACTACGTTATAGGTGCTTTCAGAAACAAGTTAACGTAGTCTGACGGTCCTGCCACATCACTAAAAGACTGCTTGACCGTCAGGATGCCCTGTCCTTCACTTCGAAAAATTGTTAATAGAAGAAGGAACTGAAGAAGAATTTTGTAGGTAATAGACCGGTGCTTTAAATCTGTGAAGGGCTGTTAACATTGTGGCTTTTGCGTCCTTCTTTTATCTGGTTGGAATTCTCATTAAGAGTTTCAGTAAAGATTGGATGTCATGCATTAATTTCTAGTTTGGTTGTGCATGTTCCTCCATGAAAATCATATGCTTTGCTTATCAATTTACTTCAGTTTCAATATCTCAATAAAATATCAACCCACAGTTTGTGGGTAATGGTGTAGTTTTTATCAATGTTCTAAATGGCACTTGGTGCTAGTAGGGTGGAGACCCACCTCCAAGCGCCAAGCCGCCTAGGCGGTGCCAAGCAATTCGGCGGTTTTTTTTTGTAACAAACTATTATCCAATCAAATTATATTCTATGTATCCATAATGCAATTTCAAAGTTCTACATAACCATAATGCAAAGTTTAATGTTCAAACTTCAAAGTACAAACTCAAATGAAATTAAGCAGTAGCAACTAGCAAATAAGTTGAATAAGACAACAAATAGAAATAAACAAGATTGGAGATCCCTAATGCCAAATTCAAAGTTCATCTCCTTCCTCTATCTCTTCTCCTCCATACCCCTCCAAAACTTGATCTCCATCGGACTCAAAGTCAATCTCCTCATGCCAAATTCAAACTTGATCGACTGGAGTTCTTCACTTCGTTTCGTCGTCTCCTCCCGCCTCTAAAGCTCTGGAGTGTGGAGTTTTGAATGGGGGGATGTAAATGTAATTGTAATACATATGGATATGATTTTGTAAAATTACATAATAAGCCCTTTTAGTTTTTGTACTTTTAATCCTAGCCTTTTTATGTTAATAGTATACAATTTAGGCCTCCAAAGATGCCGCCGAGCTTGCCAAGGTCCACCAAGCCGCCAAGGCCGCCAAAGCTGCCTAGGCGGCCGCCAAACACCGCCAAATCTCCCTGGGCGCCAAATCAAACGCCAAGGGGTATTGGCGTGGTGGCGAGGTACCTCCAAGCGCCTAGGCGGCCTCGGCCGCCGCCATTTAGAACACTGGTTTTTATGCAAGTAATGCAGGTATACTATACCGTATATGGAACTATATGATGCCACAAATTAGTTGATTACTAACTATGAAATGTCAACTTGTCTCGCTGTCATGTATATAGATTTGCACTCTTTGAAAACATGCCATTGTTTTGTCTTTTCTGTCGTTTTGGTGTGTGAGTTCTTAGGCGTGCAAAATATGGGAAGTGAGAGGTTGTGGATGCAAGTTTGTGAACTAGTGTTATTATTTTCAACTGTCCACTATTTTCAAATGTCCACCATAGTTGTTTCAGCTCTGCAATTGATGCCTTCTTCTTGAGTAGTTTTTGACACATCTATTTGGTGGTTTTCACAGGTAGGCATAGTCATTGCAGCTCGAAAATATGATCTTGATGTTGTGGCACCTTTCTCAACATCAGACTTTTTGGATGTGAGACCAGTAGTGAAGCATTCTATTCCAGTCTGTTCAGAAGCCAAGGATCTTGTAGAAACAGGAAAAGTTCAGTTGGCTGAGGTATGAACTGTTAGTTTGTTGTACTATCAGAAAGTTGGAAGTAGTTTTCAGCAATTACGTGTGGAAGAAGTAAGAACAAAGTTGACCTGAAATGGAAGTGAAGCAATGTGTATGCTAGGGGAAATTGTCTTATATTTGAGGAATTTTTATGCAGAACTAAAAACCCTCGCAAATTCTTTTAGGGAAGTGATAGTTTGCAAATTGTAAATCTACGTGTTAGAATCATGAGTTTGTAATGGTTGCAGGGAATACATGCGATGACTTTTGGCATATAAGATACATTTTC
This sequence comes from Rhododendron kiyosumense, assembly GCA_019656275.1. Lineage (NCBI taxonomy): Eukaryota > Viridiplantae > Streptophyta > Magnoliopsida > Ericales > Ericaceae > Rhododendron > Rhododendron kiyosumense. Next base: position 353,612 of record BPLS01000657.1, read on the forward strand.
AGTTGCATCAGAAGTCGGCCCAACTACTAGGCACTAGGCAGCTTTAAGCCACCCGCGGTTTTTTGCACCCAAACTTTGAAGGCACATACTGTTTTGTCCTACATACTGTTTGGAGTGGTAGTAGAATGCCCCAGTGTCCCACAGTGAAAATCTCTATTAAGAATGGAGAACTTCCTTGTCCAAAGTCCCAGCCAAAGAGGAAAAAAACCTTGTCGATAAGGCCTAGTGAGAAAGTTTTTACCCCAGTCGGAGCAACTTGTAAGGGTTACTTCTCCAAAGATCCAATAGTAGGGTCTTTATACAACATGAATTTTGATTTCAAGAATCCAAGAGAGAAATATTCATGTGATTAGTATTAAAATGTAAAGAATTCCTCCTTGAGATTCCATCCTAGGCCTCTTTGAGGGTTGGTAGTTGGTACTGTGTGGTTGCAGTAATTTTGAGTTTCCAAGTCGAGTAGGAAGAAATGTGATCATTAATTCTGTTGCACTTGTTCCAGGGAATGCTTACTGAGGCGTACGCATTATTTTCTGAGGCATTTACAATACTTCAGCAGGTATGTAATGCCAGTTCTTTTTCCCTTTGACTTTAAATTGTGCTACTTTGATTAATGATCGGCTTGTATAATAAACTGCAGGTGACTGGTCCAATGCATCGAGAGGTTGCAAATTGTTGTCGGTAATCATTGTCCTCTGCGCTAACCTATTGCCATGATATCTAATCTGCTTTACTTTCCAATGTTACAAAGTAGCCATATTTGTTCATCAGCTTAGTACTTGAATAGCTGATTACAGAATGTAGTGTAGGAGACATCCCAGTCACTTGGGCCTCATTCCCCTTGTAAAAAGACTCCAGTTCAGGTCTCCTTAACTTGCCTATCAAAAAAGAGCTGATTATATCACAAAATGTTTTTCTCATAGACAAGTTATTTTCTCTTGATTAAGTGCTCGGAAGGCACAATCTGTGACACAATGTATAACAGTGTGGGAAACAATCCAGTGGGAATAGTATGAAAGGTCTACCTCATTGATGGGAAACAATCGCAAGACTAATTGATTTGCCATTTGAGGCATATTACTGGGAGGAACTGGTTATCTATGATCTGCCACTGATATTCCTACTTCCGATTACAATAGTTATCTTGTAGACAAATTTTGTTTTGTGGAATTATATGACCGCTTATTTCTTGTCCTCATAAATACTATTATTCATACACATGGATGCTCAGAGAAACTAATTTTGAAGTTTTTTCTGTTCAGTTACCTTGCTATGGTTTTGTACCATGCCGGAGACATGGCTGGAGCGATAATGCAACAGCACAAGGAACTTATTATAAACGAGCGATGCCTAGGATTGGACCATCCTGATACTGCTCACAGGCACAGACTTTACTTTTGTATTCTTTGACATATTTAATTGCTTCAGTGGGGTTATGTTGGACAGCACCGCTAAATAAAGCTAGAACCTTTTTATTCATGATTTCTGAAACTTTGATTTTCCTTTAAATCTGCTAATCATCTCAAAATGGCGTCACAGACACAAAAAAAAAAAATAATAAAAGAAATAAAAGGAACATTGTCATTATCACTGTATAGGTTTTGACATTTATAAAAGATGTTGGCGTTTTGATCCCTCCAAAGCTCAATAGTTTGACTTCAGGTCCTTCAAAATCTAAATGGTTTGATGAGAGACCCACAAAAATCAAAATTACTTTCCCTTGAGCCCGCCACTGCAAAATTCCTCTAGGTCCGCCAAGGAATGAGGTGTCAATAGGTGTTCTTTAACATTCATAGATCCCAGTCTCAAGAATTTATTTATTACATTTGTACAGAAAGTGAAATAGAGTTGGAGGATGCACACTCTGTTCTCTCTCTCTCTCTCCAGTTTTTTCCTCACCTGATGTTAACCATGATGGTGTTACGTATATAGGAAATACATGTTTCTACATCCATTCTATTCTCAGTTGATCTGCTGGCTACTGCAGCTATGGCAACATGGCTCTCTTCTACCATGGGCTTAACCAGACTGAACTTGCACTTCGTCACATGTCCAGAGCATTACTCCTCCTAAGTTTATCATCTGGTCCAGATCATCCTGATGTGGCTGCAACCTTTATAAATGTTGCAATGATGTACCAAGATATTGGAAATATGAACACAGCTCTTCGTTATTTGCAAGAAGCATTGAAAAAGAATGAGAGGCTTTTAGGCGAGGAACATATTCAAACTGCTGTTTGCTATCACGCTCTGGCCATTGCATTCAACTGCATGGGTGCTTTTAAGCTCTCTCACCAGGTATGTGTCATAGTATTACAATTTATGTGATTCATGTACGGGTACAGAAACTTGCGCCTTTATAATGACAAAATAGGCTTCATTATGACAGCATGAAAAGAAGACATATGATATACTTGTGAAACAACTTGGAGAAGAGGATTCCAGGACACGTGATTCCCAGAATTGGATGAAAACATTTAAGATGCGTGAATTACAGGTAATGCCAGAAACTGTTTCTGCTTTTTTATTCTACACTACTGCGTATAAGTTTTTTTTTCCTGCTTTTCTTAATTATATGCCTATGTTGACAGATGAATACGCAAAAGCAGAAAGGTCAAACTCTGAATGCAGATTCTGCCCAAAAGGCTATTGATATCTTAAAGGTGCTTTTAAATGCCCATTCTTCTTTTCACCTTTGATGGTGCAGCCCTTGATTGCTAGAGCTTTGGAAGCTTCGTGTGCCCAAGGGCCCAAGGCATGTGAAGCTTCATGTAAATTGGTTCAAATTTTGTCAGTAAATAAAACTAAATGAAAACATCTAGATTTGTGAATATACACAAATCTTATATATTTTCTAGAAGTAGAAGACATGGAATGGTTTCAGCATTCAAAATATTTTGAGCATTCGCTTTATCGAAATGCCAGATTTGAATAGTTACAAGTAACAAACTATTTCTGTTTCTGACCATACTGAACCAAGCTTATCTTTCTGCAACAATTTTAGACTTCTTTTGTGCTAAAAGATTTCTAATCGATAAATGTCAAATCATTTTGTCTTTATTCATATACTGCAAACTTATTTAATTGATACCCAATTATTGTGTTTGATTCGACTGCATTTTGCCTTGTTTGGATGCTAATTTGAAAAAAAAATTCCAACTCCAAAAACACTCATTACTCCTACTTCCAATCATTTCTCTCTCCACTTATTACCTCTATCTCCAATCATCATTCTCATATCTCTCTTCACTCATTATCCCTATCTCCGATCATTCTCCTAATTTCTCTTCACTCATTGCCCAAAAAACCAAACTCAAAAAATCTCAAAAACTCATCCAAACAAAGCATAATAAGCATTTCAACTTGCCCAGAATTGTTTCACCTTTTTTTTGGCTCGGCGGAAGTTAGTGTTAGTCAAAGTTAGATTAGCACCTTATAGGAGTTGAACTCCTGATCCCTTTACTCCTAGCACCTATGTGCACCCACCCCCTGATGTCGTTGGGCCGAAGGCCTCTTGGGAATTGTTTCACTTATTGGTTGACTTTATTTTGTTGTAATGTGTTTATTGTTGTGGTAAATGGATTGCTCTTCTTTTTATTCTTGTCTTTGCTTCATTTTTATTTGTCTTTTAAGTATTCCGAGTTCATAACTCTTCATGAGTCAAAATTTGATTAACAGGCTCATCCCGATCTATTGCATGCATTTCAAGCTGCCGCTGCAGCTGGAGGACCCGGGAGCTCTGGTCCCCCAGCGAACAAATCCTTAAACTCTGCAATAATTGGAGAGGCTCTTCCGCGAGGTAGGGGAGTCGACGAAAGAGCTGCCCGTGCTGCTGCAGAAGCCAGGAAGAAGGCCGCGGCTAGGGGCCTCTTAATCCGCCCGCATGGCGTCCCTGTCCAGGCATTGCCACCACTTACACAACTCCTCAACATAATCAATTCAGGGATAAGTCCAGAGGCTGAAAACAATAACGAAGCCGGTGGAGCAAAGAAAGAAGCTAATGGCCATCCTTCAAGTGGTCCAGCAGATGGGCCAGAAGCCCAGCCAGAACTAGGGCAGCAAGATCAGGCTCCGGTTGGATTAGGCACGGGTTTGGCTGCATTAGATGCCAAGAAGCAGAAAATGAAACCAAAGTCATTGCGTGAAGGATTGAACTGAGAAATTACACACGGGCAACAGAAGCCTGCCTTTGGTCCTCAAAGCAAGGGATATTGTGAGCTCTGTTGAGGGTAACTTGTGATCTCCCTGCTTACGGAAGTTTGGAGTGTCAAGACATGCCCGTTGGTGATATAACATTTGATTCTTTGAATAATCAATGCTCGGAGAAACATGATTTGAACCAGAGAGCATCGGTCAAATTTTTTGAAGAAAAGAGGGGATTCATATTTATGATGGTATAAGCTCACAAATAATTAGTTGGCAAATGTAACTTATTTTTTGCTTTTGGTTTGCACCAAATCAGGGTTCTATGGATACCGAACCTGATAAGGTTCTTTTCAATCAATGCTTCATCATAATAATATTTTGAGCATACGAGGTTGCTTACTGTTGCGCTTCGGAATCTGAGTGAAGGAATGTGGAATGGTTTGTGTTGCACAATGCAAAAGAGAAGCATGCCGTGATGGCTCCCTGCAACTTCAAATCAATGGATTTTCACTTTTGATCGTTATTTTCCCTTTAGAGCATTACTTTGGCCTTGCCTGAGAATCTAATCTTTAGCAGATGTATATCTTAGGTGGACACATCCGGTTTTTCGAGTCTACTTTACACCCACTATGTTATAGAGTGTCTAATTGATGAGTAATTATTCAGTGGTATTGGATGGCAGTGCCCAGACATTTTTTTTCCCACACCAGACGATTTTGCGCAATCCATACACTTAGTACTGAGCCTTATAGAAATGTGGTGCAAAAGAATGTTGAGGGTATCACGTGATAGTGTTTCAAGATCATTGAATGATTTTTTCCAAAGGGGAATTGATTTAAGTGGGAAGAGGGACAAACAAAAGCAAACTCATGGACAAGTTATTGGGAATCAAGTTGTAAAAAGCCGTACAACAATGGCACATACATGGTATTTTAAAATTAGTCGGACAAAAATGCCTTCGTACCCAAACGTCGTTTGCTATTGTAATGTCTAAGTTATAATTTTAATTTATTTTTTTGGGAAATCCTTTCTCCTTGAATTGTTATGTGATATTTTATTGCACTCTATATCCAACGGATTGCTCCCAATGAGGACAAGTTAGTCATTATGATGTTTAAGTCAAACTTTGAAGATCAGTTAGATGCCATTGTGATATTTAAGTCAAACTTTACATATTGGAAAATTGAAACATTACTTCATGATTAACATTCTTGCACCTTTGGTCAAGAAAACCGCACTCTTTATGGAACTAGATTGCACCCGTTTCTAGACGAGTGGACAGTTTTACTTCATGATTAAATTACTCCCTCAATCGAATAACTTTGCACCTTATGACATTAATTGCACTTTGTATGGAACAGATTGTCCCCAGTGAGGGAATTTTTAGGGCTTCACTTGCAAATTACAATGACTATATTCGTCACTTCGGCAACCAAGTTCCATTTATGTGCAATTAATATTTTCCTTCCCATGCCAGGCGCAATTTCATAAAAACTTCTCCATGAGTTTGCATTTCTTTGCCCCTCTTTCCACTAAAAATGCAATCCCCCCTTTTGCTAATTGAGGGGGATAATATACAAATATTTGTTACTCCTACATCAAAACATCGCCAAAGAAATTAGATTGAGCAACCCACAGAGCAAGGCTGAAGTGTGTAATAAAGGAATTGTTTAGATTAAATACCAAATACTACCATTTTTAATAAATAGAATGCAATTCATTTATCATCCCATTGCCAACATAAATAGAGTGCAATTCTTAATAAATGCTATAGGGATATATGCACATAACAATAACGTGTTGCCTGAGTAACCTGGTCCGGATTCAGCCATTGATAGTATCCGATCCTTCTATGAGGAGTAAAGATATGTGGAGCTTGAACACACAAGGACAAAGCTAAACCTACAAACAAATCAAACAAAATTGCCAAGCTCAAGCCTCAAGGAATGTAGAGTTGGAAAAATAAATCCACTTTCTTCCATCTTTCCTTCAGTGATGAAATTGGGGTCACGAAGCGGTGTCCTCTTATTGAATTTAAGCAGATGCCCCAGCGGCAGCACCCTTATTATATTCCCCTTGTTCTTCTTTGGCTAACTCTTCAATTAGTTCACGCTGTCTTGGACTCAAATTCCTGCACAGAATCCCCTCATCGATTTGTTAAGCATGATACTTTACCAAAGGGTGAAATAATTAAGTATGGTAACTTCAACTTAAAATAATTAACCGGAATGCTACACCTCTATTGATTCACTTTTAAAGGGCCATGCTCTCTCTCAAGGCAAAAAGGCAACTAAATACTACACCTCTAATCACCAATGCGGCACCATTTGTAAAATTCTTGAAAAACGCAGTGAAGCAGGTATGAACCCTACTGTTAATGACAATAGCTAAGAGAGAGAACCTACATTGGGATGCTGACAATGAAGTGCACATATTGATCCCCAAACGAGTAAGAGTTCCTTGTCTTTATGCCTGTCAAAAAAAGGGCAAATATAAAGGAAGAGGATGCATGCCTTTCGCTTTGCAATTAAAACCATGAAAATGTAAAATGAAGTGGGAAATTGTATAGGTAGCAAATTGCTTTCACCTTTTTGCTTCAAAACCACCTTCTGACCAGGTTGGGTTCCAGGGCGGACCTGCAAACCAAAGGACAACATCAGTACACCGCTTAAGCATAACAGTGACCAACGACCAAAACTTCGTTGGAAGGTGCTTTGGCGAGAAAATAAGGAGCATTGTCCAGACATTTCAGATTCCTAACTATGCCTATATTACCAACAAACACAGTTAGGAGTGGAAACCAGACCTTAACAACAACATCTCCCATCAAAGTTGGGACCCGGATGGTTCCTCCTAAAGTGGCCTGCAAAAAGAGATACACAGACATCCATTCATTGAAAGAAAAATAAGTCTACAAATGGAACTAAAGAAGTTTCGGTAAATAAAGAAGGGCAGAAAGGCATCAAACTTGGGACAAACAGATGAAATTACTTCTTCAAATCCTTGTAAGAATTAACAATAACTCGTCTCCGTTTTTATTCTTCCAGCAAAGTATGGAACCAATACAAGTGCTCAACAGTAATGACTCAAGCAACCTCTTTTTACAGAAATCAAGTAGGTAAATGAGGTATCCTTACTGTAGTGTAGTCCATTTTAAATCAGGTTTCATTTGTCTTAAATCTTACTGATAATCACCTAAAGACCCAGGTCCTTCTTCTTTTACTTCAATGGCAGGATATTCAAGGCCCAGCAAATGACTGCAATAGGATATTCAGTAACCGAGTGCTTACTCCCACCAAACAATGCACCCTAAGACGGCTAACGTCTCAGGTCAAAAAGAATAATTGCAATAAATATTCGAAGGCACAAAAAACTTTAAAATGTATTTACTTTCGGTAAACCTCAATGAAATATCATGAGTCATGCAATCTCTATATTACCTTTTATGGTAAAAAAGAATAGACAAGTAATTACCTGAGGGTACTCAGTACACGATCATGTAAATTGTAATTACCTGAGGGATGCTCAGCACAGCATCAACATGAATGTCTGGCCCTTCTCTTCGAAAAACAGGGTCTTCTCTGACCTGGATAGAAAATTGGTACAAATTATTTTATAGGAAAATATTTGGATAAATTCTTAAGCACCATAACTATAGTATATCAAAGGCGTAGAAAAAGTAATAACTGCAGTACAACTTATGGAAGGTACCTTGATAGTAACATACAGATCACCAGGTTGATTGCCATCAGGATCTGCTCCACCGCTCCCATAAGCCCTTATAGTATCATAATCATCTACTCCTGCAGATGACAAGAAACAGAATAAGTCCAGGACCATTTATGAGGTAAATAAGTACGAAGGCGTAAATAAAATGAAGACGAAAAGCCGAAAACAACATTCATTGCCCAGCCCTTCTTAACTTGAAAGGTACTCAAAAGGGACCCCTAATTGGCTAGGATCTTTGAGGCACCGACATGGACACCGAAACTCTTGACATTGCAAATGTAAAAAAACTGGAGGACAAGACAAGTTGTAAACAATATTTATCTAATCTATTCAATTATATGAAAGAAGAAAAAGGCCCTAATTCTAAATACGTAACATCATAAACACCTTAAATCTTAATTATCATCACATCATTCACAAAAGTATTCCAAAAGATTGTGTATCATCATCTATGTGCCTTTATATTCTACACATTATCACGCCACACAAAGAAGAAAGACTTTTTTAAGCTTTAATAATAGGAATCTTAACTGTTTCGTTTAACACCCCCGACGTGTCCTGCGAGTGCCTGAAGCATTTTTTTAGTTTCCCTCCGGAGTGTCCAAACAAAAAACGTTCACAAAACATACGATACTTTGGATTCAAGTGCCAGACATGTGTCCGGAGAGTGTAAGTGTCTGAAAAGCATCCGTCATTGGTGCGTGAACTCTGGACGAAGTGTTCCGTGTTACATAGGCTAGGATACAATGATGCATATCGTTCTTTACCCCATCATGGACCCATAGAATGCCGACCAACTTACAGTCAGGCATTAGCTTGGTCATGGTGGACCCACCAAAATCCAACTAATCTCCATCCTATATCCATGAGGTCAATAACCTGTCTCGCCACAGAGGTGAATAACCACGAATACTGGGCCACACAGGTCCAACAGATTAACAACGCTTACATATTGTGTTGGTTCTTTCCATTACTGTTTTACTTTAAATCCATGGAAACGAAAATGAAATGATAAGTTAGCAAAACACAAATTGGGCTCACAGCATTAAGGCAGTTCTTGAACATATATTTTGCCTAATAATTCATATGCATTCTAGATTTACACACCAAAAGACATCTTGGAAAGAAATACACCCCAAAGGGAAGAAGTCTAGTTCTCTGATTTGTTGAACACATTAAAAACAGAGACATATTGGCAACAGTAAAGAGGCCTCCACAACCAAGGCATCATTTCCCTTCAAATATTCAAAGTACCTGGCATGATATCCAGCTTGATAGTCTTTGGTCCTCTCACTGTTTTGTCCCCATTACAGGACTTGCAAAAATTCTGCATTTGAACCATAACATTGGTACATAGCTAATGAATTATACAAACAAATTTAGACACCACAACCATCATACTTCAAAAGGTAGCTTAACTAAGGAATGCCACCAGCGTATAATTCATAGGAACGATGTCTAAAGTATAAGAAACCAAAAAAGGGCTTCCAGTAAAAGGTTTCAACATACCAAAGACCAGCTATGGTCGACGGGTTTGAAGCTTGATAAAGGATCAAGCAGTTATCTGATACAGAGACTCAGAAAACTGACTGCAACGCTTTCATATGTTTTTGTGGGGGGTATGTTGATTTCATATTAGAAAGACAACAGAATACAAGTCACTACAGAGGCAAAAGTCCGGGATCCACAGCAATCCTCAGCAGATAGAAGGAAAGAACAAACCAGGAAGAGAAACAAAACCTCAGCGGACCTTCACTTGCTCCTGCTACTATCCAGAATCTTTTGGAAATGTTCCAAGATTCTATGCATTATCCACAGCCCTCAAAGTACTAATTTTTTTTATCCGTAATATCCTTGTCATTTCAATACATCTCAACAAGACACTATGTTCTCTGTTACCAATTCTAGAGACTCTTGAATTCCTCTCAGACCACACATGGTATTTGAATCTACTCGGATTCCCATGTTGCAAATTTTCTTTTGATTTCTTCATAAGTCCAAATATCCTTCTTGCATTATGACGTCCTTTATAACTCCTGCGCTCATGCAACTATTACAGCCCTGATGAATACAAGTGTCTCTCTGAAGTCAACAGGAATGATATGATAAACAACCTAAGTATTGCCTATCAAAAAAACCCACCACCTAGGTATTGGAAAGATTACTGACCCATTACCTATGTTACAATGACTTTTGTTCCAAATCATGATCATGATGCCAACTTTACGACTTACCTTAACAATTTTCCCAGTTCCTTGACAAGAAGAGCAAGTAATCTGGATCCTGAATGGGCCAGTTACTTTGTTTATCTGAAACCATGCAAAAACATCATATTATCTAGAGCGGGTTTACTATGTTGACAATATCGTACACAGCCATAGGTAAACAGACCATCCCTGAGCCTCTACAGGTCTTGCAAGTTTCAGGCCTGGTTCCAGGAGGAACACCAGCTCCACCTGAAAATTTCAAGCAAATAAGTAAATAAATTGATAATTAGCACTTTCAGGATGGGGATGATACAAAATAAACTCTGTCAAAACAAAGGAAGAGTAAATAAAGTTACAAATGAAAAGAGCTAAAAGGCTAATCACAGAAATATAACTGCAGGGATGTCAAGCCCAGAGAATAGGCACATACCACAAGTATCACAAGGCAAATCAGCTTGGAACGTTAAAGTCTTGTTGCATCCCTGAACAGCTTCCATAAAGGACAATTCAACTGCAACCTATACAGGATGAAAGTAAAACAAAAGATTTGTCAAAGAACAAGCTATAGCACACAAAAGAATAACCAAGACTGATGGATACGATAAGAACCTTGACATCTTTGCCACCATCCCTATCAAAGATTGGGCGGAACCCGGGGAAGATCTGATCCACAACATGCATATGGAAAGAGACAATTAAACTTCAGAAGTTGAAAATATAATATAAAGAGAACTCTAAGAAGCCCAGCTAGAAGGGGAAAAGCACAATTGTGTAGATAGTAAATTCATCATACATAGAAACTAGTTTAGGAACACTAGAGTTCTCGACCATAGACAACAAAAGCAATAAACCAATAGAAAGAAGCAGACAGCGATATCAATTTAGAAGGCACTCCGTAATTGGAAACGGGGTAGAAAAAGGAAAATACGCATCCCAAATTGAAATATTGAATTTGGAAGAAACAAATTTAGAAGGAAATTCTATGCCAGCTATACCATTGGCATGCAGGTCAAATGCAGGAAAAGAATTCGACCCAATAACATTATTATCAAGCATTATCATCTTTATCCAACTTTCTGGACAATAACACCCATACCCTGTTTTGCTTAAAAACTGAAATCCCACAAGTGGTAGAAAACCAAAGTCAATATGGATGTGTTGTATAATCAGATGATGTCACAAACTAATTGTTATAGAAATTGTACACCAACCATTATTAGGTAAGAAATTGGTAATCTGAGAATGATTACTAGGGCAACAGTTGAGTTCTTTATTGCAAGGAAGAAATAGTGCATGAGCTTAAATTGTCTCACGGCATGGCCTTACATGGGGATGTAGTGGTGCTATGTACACCATCATAATGTCTATACGAAGTGCTAACACGGATAGAAAAAGAGTAGGTTGAGTAGCATCTGTGTTACATGTCAAAGTTAGGGTAAAGGTAAATACTGCTAATTTTCACTGAAAACTCATCCAAAACTCATCAGCTGGTAAAGAAGATGCCGTAGAACTCCAGGCAACAGTGTTCACGAGAATTAGAGATCCTGTACCTCATTTTTCATCTTTGTGCTAATTTTTTCCTTTTTTGGTAACTGAGACTCTAAGAGCTCTACTAGAAAGGATAGAATTCAAGAGGGAATTCCTCATCCAACAACAGAATAACCAAGGCAAAGAAAAGTCAATACAAAAAAACTACAGGCTACCTAGAGAAAATAAAAGGAAGACTCAGCCATTTTTTACAAAGAAGATAGGCTGTTGACCCTAACCTCAAATTTTACGGGCATTCCTCTCCAACCAAAAGAAATAGATTGTGTTAGAATATAATATTGGTATTAGTCCCACATTGGTTAATGTAGTCATATGTTATGATTTCCCATTATATAAATAAGAGTTGATTGTGTTAGGGTTAGTAAGCACAACACCCTATACACTTTTCCTTATTCCTCCCAAACAACATGGTATCAGAGCGGGTTCACCATCCACCTTAGATATACAAAACCCCAGCCGCCACCCTCTACCGCCATCATCATCTCACCACGAAACCCTAAAATCACAATCCTAATCCTAGCCTCTATCTTAACCCTAATCTCTACAACCATCGAAATCCCAAACTGAAATCTATAGCCATTAACCACTATTCACCGATTACTGTTCACCATTGGCACTGTTCACATATTACTGTTCATCATCGATACTATTCACTTATTACTGTTCATCGTCATTATTGTTCATCGCTGTTTAGTAATGTTCCATCACTCATGGTTGGTGAGATTTGTTCTCTTGTTCTGCTTTTGATTGCCGAAGGTATATTCGTATTGGTATTGTTGGTAGTTGTTTGATGCTTATTTTTAGTTGGTGGGATATTGGTGGTTGATCCGTTGGTTGCCTCTCATTGCACGGTGATATATTTGCAATGAAATCTGATTTTGATTCTACTTCTGCTGTATCTAGTGGGTGTGGTTCTTCATTCAGCCACAGTCATGGTTGCAGCCGTGATTTTGGGTATCGTGGTCAGGTTTTTGGCCATGCTTTTGGTAAGTGTGGTAACATGTGTTGTTTTGTCGTCTATTTCGTTGACGTTGGTAGTTCGTTGATGGTAGTTAAAGTTGGTTGCTATTGGTTATTGAAGTCGTTCGTTGGTTGTTGAAGTCCTTCATTGGTTGTTCAAGTCATTTCACTGGTTGTCAGTTGTCGTTGAAGTCGTTTGTTGGTCGTTGAAGTCATTTCGTTGTTCGTTGATTCGTTGGTCATTGAAATTATTTCGTTGAAGTCGTTGAAATCATTGAAGTCATTGAAATTGTTGAAGTCATTTCGTTGGTTGAAGTCATTTGTTGGTCGTTGCTATTAAAAGTTGTTCCATTGTTTTAACAAGTTGGTCGTTTTTCGTTATTGCTGTTAGTAGTTGGGGTAATTGTTTTGTTGGTTGATATGTAACAAGTTGGAGAGTCTCCAACTTGAGGGGGAGTGTTAGAATATAATATTGGTATTAGTCCCACATTGGTTAATGTAGTTGTATGTTATGATTTCCCATTATATAAATAAGAGTTGATTGTGTTAGGGTTAGTAAACACAACACCCTACACACTTTTCCTTATTTCTCTCACAACAGATTGCAGCAGCCCAAACTAGCTAGCCAACTAAGAACATTAGGGAAGCTTTTTCTGTTGAAATTAGAACAAAACCAAGATACTTTTTGAGATCACGATTTGGGCCCATCGGAACACAACAGAGCTGAGAAATAAGCAGCCAAACATAAGGGGAAAAGGAGCACTCAAAGAAGAGATGGTGCAGAGTTTCATCATCCTGATTGCAGAGGGCGAAAATAAGGATTAGAAATAACCCCCAAGCTGCCAAGTTTATCCTTGGTTCTAAACTTACCTTCAACAGCCATCCAAAGAAGAATAAAGTTGTGTCTAGGAATATACTTAGGGAACCATACCAATAAGTGCCAAATGACAAATAGATACTGAGCCCTAAGAGCATTCCAAGTAGCTGATACATGGGACCTAGAGGAGTGAGAGATCCTCCAAATTACTGAATCTGAAGCATCGGTTGAAAGGAGGGAGCATGTAGAGATGGAAAGGCCAGGTCCATTATTCGTCATAGAAAGACCAGCAGGTGCTGGTAAAAAAGCCAGAAAAGGTAGATGAACCATCTCCAATGATGTATTTGATAAAAGGCCTAGTTTTATCCCTGAGATTAAGGAGCTTCCTCCAAGTCCAAGAACAAGACGATGGCAAACCCATAGTCCAGTGGCAGTTACGCTTGATTACAAATTTACAACTCCATTTGACCCATGGCGTGTTCTGCCTAGAAACAACATGCCATGACTCCAATTGACAATTCTCCTAAGACCAAGGCCACCTTCTTTTATAGGCGTACAAACAACATGCCATGCAACTTTATGAGAATGCTCATACTTCTCAGAACCTGACCATAGGAAGTTACTAAGAAGCTGTTCAATGTGCTCATAACAAGTGCATAGACCAGAAACTTGCATACTAAACAGATATGCTTAGTTGATTTCAAGCCTCCCAGTCCCAGCATAAGAAAGGGTCCTGTTAGCCATATTGGTAATCTTGGTAGTGACCTTATCAATGATGGGGGAACAATCAGCAGCTGAAAGCTTAGTGGATATGACCTTTTTGTTATTTGAATGGGCAAAGAGGCCAATATTTTTCAAAATTGCCATTTCTGTATTCTTTTGATGACATAAAGATGAAAGATACTCAAATTTTAACAGGTAGAGAGAAGCCACGACAATTCTGCATTAAAATATTTTTGAACACAGGCAAAAAATCTTCCTTACATCCCAAATGTTTTTGTCGTCAGGCCATCCACCTTTGCCACTTCCATCATCATTTTCCTCGAATGCATCATGGCCAAGCTACAAGATTATCCATATGAGCAGCTTAAGCACAAAAATAACTGAGAGAAATTTAATAAACTAACAATGAAAAGCATAAAAGATAAAGCATTCTAATATTTACATAGTTAACAAAGTAGATCGCAGTACCCGAACTTTTGATGGGAACAAACATACACCGTCATTTCATTATTAAAATGCAAACTTCAATTGACGTTTTCCACCAAAAGGGCATAATGAACCAAAAACTTTTTTTTTTTGGGTTAGCCATATAGCTGTCCTGAAGTTTAACTAACAGACAGGAATACAAGCACGACTAGCATACGCAACATATTAAAGATATCTACCAACGGATAAAAAGCGTCAAAGCATATAAGAGAATGCAAACATAGGGAAGTAGCATGATGGACGTTATTCTTACTTCTTCATCATAACAATAGAATGTGTTCTTAAGTTGTTAAGTCTTTTTTTTTTTTTTTGGATTATGTAGGCGTACGAAATTACACAATCACTCCTATGGTTCCTTTGAGATGAAGAAGGGACTATCACAGTGAGACTTGATTTAAAAGGTGAATTGGGCTTCGGACCTCAACCCAGCTTAACGGTCTTGAAACCAATTTGTATCCCCTTCCACTACTCATTATCCCACAAAGGCACAAACATGGTATTTCAAACTAAATTAGTCATTTTCCAAAAAGTAACTTAGACCTTCCCTCACTTGGGTTGCTAGTACAATTAGATTAAGGCTTGGAAAGATGGAAATGGTGATACTATAAAACATTAGTGTCAGTTAAGTAAGTTGTTTGATCTAAGGTGAACCAGTTGAAAAACCAAGTGGATCTACAGCCTAGACCCTCGGATTTAAACTATGAAAAGATGAAAAGTTCATGCCTTGATGGAGCTTTATGAACCATGTTTATTGTAAGGTAATACAAGGCAATACAGAATTGAACTACTACTGCATCAAGCAATCCTTACCATATGGATTCCATGGTAAATAAATTAACTTCTAAACAAACATTACTTTTCCTGATCAAATACTACATAGAAAAAAAGTTTATGTGAAACCTGGTCATATTTTGCACGTTTTTCTTCGTCCTTCAAAACCTACAACAAAACTAACAGCTTTGTCATGCCATGTACACAACGCAGAGATCGAGTGTTGAAAACTTGCTGAACTAGTGCAAACCTCGTATGCCTTTTGGACTTCTTGAAACTTCTTTTCAGCTTCAGGGTCATTTTTATTTGTATCTGGATGCAACTGCTTTGCAAGCTGGACAATTATGACAATATGACATGCAGACATATAAAATAAGAGGATGGTAAGGGGGGGAATTCCTTTGGAAGTGAATGTGACTGTTTCCATCCATATGCGATAAGCGAAAAAAGATAGCACATTTACAAAAAAATCGACAAGAATTGTCAAAGCAGGGGATAAGGCATATACGTACCCCATAATAAGCTTTCTTGATTTCAGATGCATTTGCATTGTTATTTACCCCAAGTACGTCATAGTAATCTCTTGCTGCCATAAATGCTGATCAGGAAGAAGTCAACAGAGAGTCAACTACGATATGCTTCAGCATCCCATAGAGTCTCCAAGAAGAAAAAATTAAATAAGTAAAATGAGAGTGATTCCATGCCCTGGAGAATGTTGTTGCAATGTTGCTGGCACAACTGTCATGTTATGTTAACCACATTCTTCGTTTCTGAGGAGTATCTTATTGATTCTTACCTCAATCAAGTCAAACCATTCTTGTCTTATTATGCCTTTCAGGTGTTTTACGAAGGCCCTTGGAAATAATTCAGTAACAGGAAAAAGGGAAAATGCTTTTAGTCTCATGTCCCAGTAGGGCTGATAAACGGAGACCGAAAGACCTGAACAGCTGACTGTTCAAGCTTGGTTTGAAAACTTCACGAGCTTTAAAAAATATATTCGAGTTTGGCTTGATTATGAGACGAATTGACGTCAAATGAGTTTTGAGCCGATCACAAACCAATCTCGAGTAGCTCGAAGTTTTTAACCATCAATAGTCAAACAAGCCGAACAGTAGCTTGTTCGAGCTTGGTTTGAAAGCTTAACAAGCTTCAAAAATATGTTCAAGCTTGGTTTGATTATGTTCCAAACCGATCTCAAACGAGCTTTTAACAGCCGAACATGAGCTTGAACTTGAGCATTTTGGTTCGTTTATCAACCCTATATCCTAGGGTCCTAGTTTCACAAGAAATAAGAAACAAACAAAGACAATAGGTCCAGATTAACTTAACATAGCATAACCTATAAATAAATACCAGTGCCATGAATCGATCTCAGAGTGCCTGCCCCCAAATTCGACTTCAACACTCCGAGCGGCAACCAGCTTCTATTATTGTTGGCTGCTTCTGGAAAAATCGAAGTACAAGAACAAGAATTAGTCCCAAATTCCAACAGAATGGCGGGAAAAATAAAAAATAAAAAAGCTCACACCTTTGCCACCAATTAACCAAGATAAACAAAATAATTCGAAAACAAAGTCTCAACCTCGAATACCACTCCTATAATTCCAACTTGAAAAGACCCTGGGCTGATTGAAGACGCCGGAGCCGTATCTCCTGTATCCCACTCGCAACAACGACTCATATATCTGCGACAATTGACCAGAAACTGATTGTTACAATTAACATTTACAGATAGATATATGTATTAATGCATATATATATATATAGAGAGAGAGAGAGAGAGAGAGAGAGAGAGAGAGAGAGAGAGAGAGAGAGA
>BPLS01000657.1:370820-389106 GCA_019656275.1 Rhododendron kiyosumense
TGGGGGGGTGCATACGAGTCTGGCGCCATTGGAGCGGGCCATTGGAGCTGTTAGGGGACGTTATGGGGTTCAATCACTGGGGGAGAGAGAGAGGAGTTGTTTAAACCCTAACTAAACCCTAGAAATAACTTCAGGGGTTCAGGAAAGGAGGAAGGTGTTTTCTGTTAGTACTACTGTATATTAGAAGGTTTCAGTGATCACTGTTGAAATGGAAAGGTCGGATTTTTTGGGGTGGAGTTCGTGGAGCTCAAGTCAATTCAATTTTACTACTATTATAATCTGTACTTTCGCTCCTACACATTTTCCACCGTTAGATCGAAAGTTACAATTTTGTATACTACTATCCTATTTTATGAAGTAATAAAATTCGATGACAAAAAACACTCTAAAACATGGCACACCAAATTTCCGGTATAGAAAATTTGAGGGTTAATTTGTGTTACTCTTGGGTGCCGTTTCACTTTCTTTTTAAACATTCTCTTTCAAAAAGAAAGTAATTTTAAATTTAAATATAATGAAAATGAAAAATATTTTTTAAATTTTAAAACACCTTTTAAAAGATCTCAATGAAATCTATTAAACAAAATCTATATTGATAATAAAATTATTTACGTAAATACATGATTTTTGAGTTTAAAATTACTTTCATTTTTTGAAAGCTCTGTCTTTTAGAAACCGAAATGGAGCCTTTACATGACAATTGTCAATTAAAAAATCAATATATTACCGAAATTGCATGACATAAAAGCAAAAAAATATATAAGAATAATGACTGATCAACCCCCGAACTCCAGAAAAAAAAAGACTACCCTTCTTCTCCCCCTCTCTCTCCAGACCTCTCGCCCCTCTCTCTCTCTCTCTCTCAAATCTTCCATCTCTCTTTACCACCCTATTCCTCCCTTTCTGCCTTCTCCTCCCATTTCGCTTCATTTTAACCCTCTCTTTTTTTATTATTCACAAAATTGAACGGTGTGATAGCAAAATGGCTGCGACGGTGGTCTTCGGTGGTGGAGCCGGTCGTTTGCTGGGTTTTTGCCGAAGCTTGTGGGTTTCTCCAGATTCGTCTTTTGCACGCTGATTTCGGCCAACGGATCAACGTTGGGGTTTCTTCGTCGCCGGAGAGCAGTTTTAGTAAGATCTGTTTCTTCTGGTAAGGCTCCGTTCCCTCATCTTCTCTGTCTCAGATCTGTTTTTTCTACCCCATTTCCCTTGTCGTTTTTCTTCCCTTCCTCTGCCGTTAGTTGGCCCGTTTGTTCCTGGTCGGAGGTGTTGGTGGGTCCTCTAATTTTTGCTTAACGACTAGGGTCTTTTTGGGTTCGAATGGAGCGGTCGGCATTGGCTCCAGCCATGGTCGTTGTTGGGTGGCCCAATACTCGCCTAACGGCTTGGTGCAGTTTCCGCGGCAATTTGGGTTTGCTTGTTTAGGTTTTCTTACCGTGGGTTGCTTGTGGTGGTTTGGTGGATGTCGGTGGTGAACTGGTGGCGGTGGTGGTGGCTCTGTTTGTGGCGGGAGGAGGTGGCTATTGGGTTAAGTTTAAGGTTTTCTTATAGGTTGGACTTTCATTATTGTATTTGGGCCTAAGCTGTTGGGTTAGGTTTAAGGTTTTCTTATAGGTTGGATATTCATTGTTATATTTGGGCTTGTAGGCCCTTTGGATTTTCTGTGCTATTTATTGTATATCTGAACTTTTTGGCCGTCGGTGTTGCATTTGGATGGTCCCTTTGCCTTGGTTCCAATTTTTGGTTGGATATCTTTCCCCTCCTCCTTATAAAATGCTATTTTGCCGTCAAAAAAAAATAAAGGGTCCACAAACTCTAATCGTCACAAAATTTTTCTTTCCTCAATAGTATAAAATTCTTCCTCAAGGCTCATTAATTTTTTTCCTGTCCTCCAAAATAATTATTTTTTAATTTTCTTTGTCAGAGAGTTCAAAAGAGAAAAGAAAAGAGAGATGAAGAAAAAAAAAATCATTTTTTTTTTTCATTTTTTTTCTTTTGATTCGAGAGATTTGTTACAGGACGTTAATTACTATTATATGTCTACGAAAAATCTTTATGAGACCAAATGTTGGAAAACAGTTCATAGTAGATATAAGCAACTAAGCAAGACGGTCTAGCGTTCGAATATTGCCGGTGCAAGATTGTAATTATGCATTAAGTGGTTCATATTTTACACGTTTTTTTTTTTTTTGATAGGCAACAAAATTTTATTAAAAAATTTGACAAATGGTTCTCAAGTTGGAGGAGGGGGAAGGGGAATCCAACAAAAAGTTGGATGAAAACCTGTTGGGTCAAGCCCAAAACACCCTATGGGCCTAAATATGCCCAAATTTAAACAATAACGCTCAAAACAAACCCAAACACCCTATGGGCCTTAACATCACACAAGGCCAAAATACCCAGATTTTTAATACAAACCCAAATCCAAGGCAAAGCCCAATCGGGCCAAGCCAAACCCTAAGCCTGAACACCCAAACACCTCCCACCGCCACAGCCACCCACCCATACGACTACTCAACAGCCTACGCCGCCACGACACCCACAAGCAGTCGGATCCCACAAGATGCCGCCAAGGAACCAACGATTCGGCCCTCACAAACATCTGGGAGACCGGTAGCCAACCTTCCATACGCCCCCGCACACTGCCGAGTCGAAATCCACCACCAACAAGCAAGAGTAGACTAGCACCTCCACCCAACGACGCCACCCAAGATCTGCTAATGCCCAACCACCACGAGATCTCCGCCTTGCTGTTAGGCATGAGACCGACTGCACCCATGAGCACAGTCGGTGTGGAGACCACGCGATCCGCCTCCACCAACCACCACCATGCCTAGCCGTTAGGACAAACCGGTAACCCCCAGATGTGGTTACCAGCGGGCAAACGGGACCGGAGAAGGCGAAAAAGGCACGAGGCGCGACTGGAATGACAGAGAAATGGAAAAAAGCAGAAAAAGGGTGGGGGGAGCGCCCGGGGGAGGAGGGAGAAGGCGGCTCCTCCCCCCCCCACCCAAAGCAGAAAACCCTAGTCGGTGTGTAAGAATAGAGAGAGAAAGAGAAAGTCTAGAGAGAGAAGGAGAGGAAAAAGTCTCTATGAACGGAGTACATATAGACCTAGTTTCTCCTAACATGTTACCGGGAAAAAAAAAAGTACGGAGTACATCATAGTTGACATCTAAAACCACAAAATTCCTCAAAGCTCAACGTAGTGAAACTCTGGGGGATTCACCACAAAATCATCCAGAAGCTGATCTACTACTGTTGTGTACTCGACGTCAGGATAGAATTTGAGACCTCCATCTCATCTTCCCCTATTTCAAAGTTTGCCATGTCCCCTTTCACAAATATGCTGTGGATTATGGCCGCTTGTATGTTCTCTGGATGTGGTGATGCTGCAAAATAAAAACAAACAACCTAAGAGTTTTTCATATGCAAATTGGAAAAGTTAGAAAATCACATGAAGCCCAGTTATTTCTTTATTCCCTCCTTTGATGGGTAGCTAAAGGTTAAATTTGTCTTCAGTTTTTCCCCACGAGTATTGTTATTGGTGTAGATAACTAGGTTGCCTTCAGCTAATATAAATGATATAAACTTTGGCATCATTTCCTATTTTGCTGTTACTTGTTGCCTTTCAGGTTGATTCCTTATCACCCATGTAATCTTCTTTTGGGGCTCGCCTGGCATATGATTGTCGAGAGGGTTAGGTGCAAATCTTGTTAGGATATGTTTCCCCTCCCGTTGTGATACCATTTTTGTCCTTTCTTCTGCTCCTTTCAATCATCGTACCCATTACATGTGATTAATAAAATTTTTTCTTTGCTGTTCTAAAAAAAATATTAACGGACATTCATGCATATAGTGGTGAAGCAAAGGGAAAAAATATCGTTGTTGACTAATTCTTACAATCTTACTCTCTGAGAGCTCCACAAGCTCTTCCTCTTAAACAAAAACATTTGTTATAAACTTATAACTGCGGCTGGTTATCTTCCTCCCGCAGTGACACCAACTCCAATTGGGACAAGATGTTTTTTGAAGGCCGGAAGAGTACAGTGCGATTGCAAGTTCTCGGGTCATTTGCAGCTCTGATTGTGTAGATGGAAACGTCTTCTTCGCGGGTAAAAACAGCTGGACGCAAAAATATAGAGGGAGAAATATTAGATAGAGGTAGTACAATGGAAAAATCTTATCTCGTACAAAATCTTAATCATGGCAAAATGTGTTTCGCTAACATTGTTTTGAAACATCAAGCAAGCTTTATGGCCTTGTGCTTTTGAGCTGATCTTTCATGGACCAACTCATTTTTTTTTTTAAATTAATAGCTCGAATTTTCCGTGTGTGGCCGTCAGTGCATGTAAAATGAGTAAGCTATCCGTCGGCGGCTGTAGTTTTTTCTATTGTAGATAAAGGGTTTAATTTGCTTACCCTTGGACTTGGATTCGCAAGTGCCATAAATGGTAAGCTCCTCAAAGTATTTGTCATGTGGATGAAGCAAGAAACTTAAAAAGTATGCACCAAAACAAGTTGATGAAAGAAATGTGAAAGGGATTCCAGTTGCTTCTGTAGCCCTTCTAATCTTCTTCTTTTTATCAAGATCATGAGATTGTTGTTTATGAGGGTCCATGTGCAATTCGTAGTAGCTTAGTGCAATTTGATGTGGTCAAGTGCAATTTAATGCAGCCAAGTGTAATTCGTAGCGGCCAAGTGCAATTCGTTGCGACCAAGTGCAATTCGATGTGGCCAAGAGTAATGCGATGTGGTCAAGTGCAATTTGATGTGGCAGTAATTCGATGTGGCCAAGTGCAATTCGATGCGGCCAAAAGTAATTTGATGCAGCCAAGAGTAATTCGTAGCGGCTAAGTGCAAATCGATACGGCCAAGAGTAATTCGATGCAGCTAAGTGCAACCAAAATGGGACAGAGTGAGTAATAAGGAAATTGACTGTAAGACATCCATGGGTACATCTATTTGGTCACATACATGCTCTCTCAGAGGCAGTGACAGAGCCCACAACGAAGTTCTGTGGGATCACGATTACTTGTGAAAGAGATGTGCAAAAGAGTGTAAAGATAAATGACTTACTGCCATTGCTCGACGAAACGAGGTGACTTGGCAAAATCTGGGGAGATAGATGTTCATCGTGTTCCAAGTATCTGCTACTCATTTAATATCTTAACTCGATGATACATTATGGCATTTGAGTGCGATTTCCTTCAAATGATCATTGGTCATTTATGTGGCAATGATCTCCATTTACCGAAATTATGCAACATAAAATCAAAAAATAAAAATACACGAAAAATGACGGATCAAACCCACGAACTCTAATTCTAATCGTCACAACATTTTTTTTTTCTTTTGATTCGAGAGATTTGTTACAGGATGTTTTATTGTATATGTCTACAAAAATCTTTATGAGACCAAATATTGAAAAGCAGCTCATAGTAGATATAAACAACTAAGCAAATAATCAATTCTTATTTTTTATAAGACTTGACTCCAGATCTCCAACCGGAGCAACCTTGTATTGTGATAGTAGTAAATAGTGCTAGCTAAAATTTTCAAATAGACATTCAGCGCTCTAGTAGCTTTTATGGCTTCTTTGTTTGACGGGACTAGTACAAAATGAATGTAATTATCGGAAAAATATTTAATTCTTACACCTTTTTGAATTTAACTAAATACGGAATATGTTGTTCTTTGGATACTTGGTCAAATTCGATGGGCCATAAAATAATTGGAGTACTAGAATCTTGGAGTGATGAAGTGAGAGGATTGGTAGCTACAATACAATAAAGAGAGAGCCACTCATTTCTATGAAATTGGAATCTCTTAGTACAACAACGCACTACAAGAATTACAGATCAAAAAAACCTCACAAGATGTTTAAGATTCAAATCGTTCATTTTATAGAATTCCTCGAGCACTTTACTAAAGAAGAAAATCAAGTTTGTCAGACGATAACGACATAATATTCTCAAGAATGGCCAGTTAGTTATGTTAGCAATTTTCTGTTGGTGGGCCTACATAGATCATAAAATTAAACATTGTATGTTATCGAATAAGGCTTGAGTGATGTTGGTATTATCCATAAGGTTGTGATCATTCAATTAATATGACCCGGGTAATGGACACGTCTCTATTTGCACGTAGTTGGGTCATCCCACGTGCGTTAAGTGGTGTGGACTTATTTTATATGTAGAGACCAATTAAATGGCCCAATATGGTTCCATCTATTATGATGGGCTATGATAGAATCAGGACTTATAAATATGTGTTCAAGGTCTCCACTCCAAACCCTAGCCTCTTTTCTCATACCATCTCATCGTGTGTGAGACTAAAGTCAAGATCAAGAGTAGGGTTCTGGAGGCGGAAGACGGATAATCACACACTAAGGTTTTCATCCTCCATGACGATAAGTACGCATCTGGTAATTATTTTCTTCAATGGTTTGACATGAGATCTTAGGTTTAGGGTTTCTAACGAAATCCAACAAGTTATTCATAAAATGAACTGTAACGCAAATACATCTCTCTTGATCGATGTGGTTCTTAATGTCCCATTAGCTTGAGTATACTTTTTGGGCAAATAATGTACTCAATAAACTATATAAAATGTCCGATTCGGATCATTATGATAACATCTCAAAAGGCGTCAATTGGTACTTTCTAGTTTCTTCCAACAAGACGGTCTAGCATTACCACCGCTGCAAGATTGTGCAATTATGCAGTTGAGCGGTTAATATTCCACACATTGTGCTAATTTAAACCCCGAATCTCATTTTATTTCGCCATAAATATAGACCGAGTTCCTCCTAATATGTAACCAGGAAAACAAGGTACTACATCATGGTTGACATCTAAAATTTATTTCTAGAGATAGATGAAGAACCATAAAATTCCTCAAAGTTCAACGTAGTGAAACTCTGGGGGATTCACCACAAAATCATCGAGGAGTTGATCTACTGTTTTGTACTCGACATCGGGATATAACTTCGAGACCTCCATCTGATCATCTCCCCTTATTTCAAACTGTGCCATGTCCCCTTTCACAAATATGCTGTGGATTATGCCCGCTCGTTGATTCTCCGGGTGTGGTAATGCTGCAAAATATATAAAAACGAACAATCTAAGAGTTTTTCAGATGCAAATTAAGGAAAAGTTAGAAAATCGCTCGTATGAAGCTCAGTTATTTTCTTATTAATTCCCTCCTTTGATGGGTAGCTAAAGATTAGGTCTGATTCCGGTCCTAGCTTCTCCACATAATGCACATACGTTCATCGATGGTGACCTCATGAGTATTGTTATTGTTGCAGATCGATAAACTAGGTTGCCTTTAGCTAATATTATAAATGATTAACTTTGGCATCATATTTAAGGACATTCATATATATAGTGGTGAAGCAGAGGAAAAAAATATCGTTGTTGACTAATTCTTACTCCCTGAGAGCTCCACAAGCTCTTCCTCGGAAACAAAAACCTTGTTATAACTGCGGCTGGTTTTCTTCTCCCACAGTGACACCAACTCCAATTGGGACAAGATGTTTTTTGGAGGCTGGAAGAGTACAGTGCGATTGCGAGTTCTCGGGTCATTTGCAGCTCTGATTGCGTACATGCCAATGTCGGCTTCACGAGTAAAAACAGCTTGACGCAAAAACATATAGGGGAAAAGTATTAGATAGAGATAGTACAATGGAAAAATCTTATCATATGGCGAAATGTTTTTCGCTAACATTGTTTTGAAACATTAAGCAAGCTTTACGGCCTTGTACTTTTGAGCTGATTTTTTCCGGGTCCATTCAAGGGTTTTTTTTTTTTTTTTTTAAAATTATTGAACGGCTCGGATTTTCTGTGTGAGATTCGAAGTGAGCCCTACGTGGCCGTCAGTGCAGAATTGGTAAGCCACCCATCGGTGGCCCATGGCCGTAGCTTCTTCGATTGTAGATAAAGGGTTTAATTTGCTTACCCTTGGTTTCACCAGTGCCATAAATGGTAATCTCCTCGGAATGTTTGTCATGCGGATGGAGCAAGAAACTTAAGAAGTAATCACCAAAACAAGTTGATGAAAGAAATGTATAAGGGACTCCAGTTGCTTCTGTAGCCCTTCTGATCTTCTTCTTTTTATCAAGGAGATTTTGAAATGGGCGGAGTACTGAAGTTAATAGGTCCTCTTCACAACCAAAGTCTGATGGAATGAATCTCTGAAAGAGAGGTGATAAAGAAAAACTTCAGAATGTTAATTAAGGTTAGGAGTTAGGACTACGATCAATTACGAGCATTGTTTGGGTAGCTGGAAAACCTCGCGAATTGCGAGTCTGTTGATAGTAAAACCAAAGTGTTACTTGACATGTTAACTTGAGTTTCAAACTAAACATGTCACATAAACTTGGGCCCTTCGGATTAGTCGAAACATGCACATGTGTTGGTCCGGATACCTGAGTTATCAAAATAACTAAACGTGTCATATATAATATTAAGTACATGGGTACGTATACCTTAACGTTTCCTGCAACCTTGATGGCATCTATGATTCTAAGTTGTTCCAGAACATTAGGGCTTCCAATTGCAGAGATGACAATATCGACTTGTTTGATGAGTGAAACAAGCTTCTCGTGCTCGCTCAATTCCCCCTGAAAAAACAAGCAAATCAAGTAATAGCTAGTACAAAGTACACCCACATAGAGATAAGAGATGTATGTGCATATTGCTTTACAGGCGCCAGAAATATCAAAAATGATATAACCACACACATTTGCACATACAAATGCACATGACACACACTCACAAAATGTGTGGGGTCCACACACACAACTACTCTAAAAATGTATGATCAATATAAAGAAAATTGCATAATAAGCATAAAATTTAGCGAGTGGTCTGAATTGAATTGATTTTTAGACGAACTTCCTTATCTATCTTTACGTTTGACAGTCTTTACGTGGACGGGTTACGAATACAAGAAGATAATAATTAAATTGATTTGGCTTTCGTATGTTAATTAAGCAAAGTGTGATACTTATAAAAGTAGAGATGTGCGCAGGTCGATTTCGGCAGAATAGGAATAAATTAATTTGCAACCTATATATACACACATACATACTCGGCTCGGCTAGCTGTTAAATATTTTCTCACTTGATAGCAGAAGTATGATTACATGAGTGAGTAAAGTATACGTTACGTACGTGGATGAGTATAACGCCCATTGACTGAAACTCCTTGTGTAGTTCCACCTTGGAGGGGCTGCTATTGGGAGTGATTGGGCGCCCATACACATATGTTGGGTGCCCCATCTTAATGCTAGCTCTCACTACGTACTTGCCAAAATACCCCGTCCCTCCAAATACAAGTATATTGCCCAACCCCGTTGCCATTCTCTCTCTCTCTCTCTCTCTCTCTTGTTTTTTTTGTATCAATGGAGATGTTCTTGAGGAAGTGTGGCTATATGTATATATAGTAGTGTGATGAGAAAGTGTGGCTATATGTATAGTAGTGTGTTAAAAGAGTCATTTTTCTTTGTCAATAAAGCCAAAATGAGATTAAATTGGTGTACGTAGGGCGGCAAACCCATTGATCAACGCCACATCACCATGGTTCATGTTCATCCAGCACGTTCAATTCTTCTCTCCCTCTCCAGTTACTTTTCTCACACTTTTTTTTTTTGTTTTTCTTTAAGCTCATTCCATGCTTCAAAATTACTTTTCTCACACTTTAGTTTAATTATTTTGATTTTCAATCCAATTAAATTGATGCGAAAATCTTATTTTTCTGATCATTTTATCTTTAAAAATTATAATTAAATTGTTTGTATAACTCTCATAATTCAGTATCTACTCTTCATTTAGGATCCTATGGAGCGGAAACTTGATTATAAGAGTCTTAGAGACAAATTTAATTATAACTATTTAGAATAATATGATCAAAATAATAAGATTTTCGCACAGGTTCAAACGGATTAAGAATTGAACCACTTAAGTTTCTAACCGTATTTTTTAATATATAAACGGTCTAAAAAAATTAAGTGTTTCAATTTTTAATTCGTTTGAAACTATGCGAAGATTTTATTATTTTGATCATTTTATTCGAAAGGGTCATAATTAAAGTATGATAACCCAATTTTAACCTCAAAATTTAAAACACGATACTCCAAAAAATTTCTTGCTATTCGTCACCGGTACCCTTCCCTTGCTTGAAATGAATTATCAAGCCAACGGTAATTTTCGAATATTTTTCTGGGATCGAAGTCCGTACAACGAAACCGATTGGAGACTGAATTTTCGACCAGATTTTTGTTTTCCAAGCAATCACGCACCGTTGTCGCCGGCCAGTTATTTTGGTGCTTCCTCAACCATTGGTTTAACTAGCTCACGTTGTCGGTGGGGTTTTATGTTCTGAGGTGTAGAGTTCGCCAGAGAAATTTTTGTCCTCACCATTGTCGGAAGAAATTTTTCTAGCAAGCTATGAGTATGCAAAAGGTAAGAAACATGCGTTGTTTAGTTGGGGGAACGACTTCAGTGTCCATTTTGGGGACACCGTAACTTTTGGCATTATAAAACTATTATGAGTATAATCAAAATCTATTACAAGTATAACAAAATCATAATAAGGCATAACTTGTTTGTTATGCTTTGGTTGGGTTTGGTTATGCCTTAGTTTTTTGGATATTCCTTGGTTGGATTCCGTTATGCTTGTAATGTGTTTTAGTTATACTCATAATGGTAAAGTTATGCTAAAAATTACGGTGTCTCCAAAATGAGCGGTGACGCTATAGTATCATCCTTTAGTTGGGGGATGATGTTATGGTGTTCCCGGTCATTTTAGGGACACTGTAATTGTTGGCATAATTTTACCATTATAAGTGTAACTAAAATCCTTTACAAACATAACAAAACCCAAATAAGACATAACCAAAGAATATTCAAAAAATCAACCAAGGCATAACCAAACCTAACCAAGACATAACAAACAAGTTATGGTTCTGTTATGCTTGTAATGAGTTTTGGTTATACTTATAATGGTTTTGTTATACTAAAAGTTACGGTATATATCTCCAAAATGATCGGGGATACCGAAGTCATTCCTTTAGTTGGGAGTTAATGGATATGAATTATTTGAGGGTAGTGTATTGTCTGAAAATAATTATCTTGAACCAAGATCGTGCTTGTAAATACTCTTTGGTCTTCTTCTCTTGTTTTCACATAAACCAAACTTCTCTCTCTCTACACCTTCACTCCAATTTTCCCACCCTGTGAAATACCCTCATGGCCAACAACACCCACCACCTCTCGGTACAACCATCACCCATTACCGCCACCGCCAAGCTAGACCACCGGTACCATATTGCCATATCCATCACCTTACAACACTGCCGTAACATTACAACACTGCCGTAACATTACTCACCATCCGAGCTACCACCTCTCGATCGGCGTCTCCATAACCAACACCACCTGAACCACTTCTACCCGACACTACCGCCACCTTTCTCAACTTTTCCACCACTTCCGTCACTCGATCGGGCCCATTTCCGGACAGCCCCGGCACCTTGCTTTGTCTCTCTCCCTCCCGTGCCCTCCCCCACTTTTGCCGTAACACACTCTCTCTAACCTCTCTCCTCGACAACTCTCTCACTCCCTCCCTATCATAGTTTTGTTTTGGAAAAAAACGTCCTGATACGCAGGGGCGGACCCATGATTTACCATTACTGGGGTTAGGTATCTTGGTACACAAAGGCTCGTTGTGACCGATAGAAATTGATGGTTGTTATGGTTCCTTCCATTTAAAATATCTCTCCATAGCTATAGAAAAATTTTACTATAATATTAACAATCTTTAATCGGACCTATATTTATCCTAATTTTTAATAAGTGCGGTTAGGTTAAATTAATGATAGGGCCTAATTTGGTACACAAAATTCAAAGTCTGAAAGTAGATTAAACCGATGCGTGTTTTAGGTAGTAAACATTTAACCATCTAAAAAAATAGATCTGAATAAGAGAAGAACGCTTGCATAGTTATTTACCAAAGCTCATGGGTCATGACTTTTAATGAAGTCTTTTTTCATGATTCCATATGATATTTACTTTAACTTGTTAATGTATAATTTAATTAAGTTTTACAATCTACAATTCCAAAGAAAAAACACAATTGAAGTCAAAATGTAAGAAAAAAATTCAAATTTCCCTTAAAGCCCAAGGATTATGTCTTACCTCACAATAATCAGATTTTACTTTGCAGAGAGAGAGAGAGAGTCAAAGTGAAGGAAACTGTTTCATCCTTTGTTCTGGTCAATGTTCTAAGCTTAGGGAATCTTGCCTCCTGCAATCATGTACTCCCTCCGTCCCGGTATGTTTGTCCCCTTTTTGACTTTTTGAGAGCGTTTGACCTCTCCAAGAATTGGCTATAATTTTCAATTCGTAATGTTTTTAATATGCAATATGGATCTTGTTTGATAGATCTCAATTAGTTTTATTATACAAAATCTTCAAAATAAAAAAAATATTATAAAATGTAAGATATAAGTATATTTTTGAAAAACACGGTTTTCGACAATAAGACAAACAAACCGGGACGGAGGAAGTATTACATATTTCAATTACTATTACCAGATTCGAAGAAGACTTGTGTGTGTATGCACATTGAATAAAAACTTTGAAAACTTTCGTCTTGAATAAAAACTTTGAAAACTTTTGTCTTGTGTCTAGAATAGACGAAAAACTAATCTTGCTTGATTTTTTCCATTATTTGTGTGTGTGAGAGAGAGAGAGCTGAGAGAGTCACTGATTGAGAAGGAGCGTGGGACCACAGAAGGCAATGAGTGAAAAGTTGGGCTAAGCTTGTAATTTTTCAAGATCACTTGGGGCAAGAGATAAAGGGCAGAGTAGGATCTTAGGGAAAAATTATTAAAATGTCCAAAATCTATATGCATCTCTATGAGGAATTTTTATCCAGTGGGGTCAATTAACTCCTCTTGCCTCAATGTGCATCCGCCACTGCGGATACACGATTTGAGATTTGGAGCTGTCACTAAGGATTTTCACGAGTCCCGGGGTTCCATCATCTATATCAATAAATTGTGCGCACGGTAATTGTAGTTCACATTACCGAGGTGAGTATGATATATCTTGGTTACATAATATTCTTTCAAATTGTTTTGTGATTGTTTATTGTTTTGATTTTTATAAAATGTTATGTTGAATTTAAAAAATAATAATATAAGTATAAAATTGTGAGAATTGAGTTTAAAAAAAATGCATGGGATTAATCTAAAAAGAAAAGTGGATAAAAGATTTTGGAGTAAAATCTGGGCGAAGAGCTCTGATGAGCTATGTGTAAATTGGCGCTTATGAAATTGGCTGGGTAACCCCTGGATTTGATATTATTTCTCTTGTTTTGCTGGGGTCACTCTCCAGGCTACCAAATTACCGCCCAAGATGATAATGATGATAATAAATGATGGATCTCTTTTGGTTAAACAGTTTCAAGCTGAAAATTGTTGTTGGATTCTAGATTTTATGATTGCATATATGAAACATGCGTTGTTGATGATTATGTGATTTTCGAGTTTGGAAACTTACATTGATTGTTCAAAAGTTTGAAATTATACCATGTTTTTATTTGATTATTCTCATGCGGTTATGTAATCTCTGTATATCGTATTTCTCATTGAAATGGTTTTGTGGTCACCCATTTTAGATCGCCACAAGTTGAGCTGGTTCCTTCCATGATGATGATTTTTATTGACGTGACAGTAAGACATTAGACATTCATAATCAAATTGTTCTATAGAGAGGTTTCGGTAATTAGAAGCTTGCACAATAATCGATTCGGTAGTATCAATAAGTTTGGGAGCCGCAATTTTTGTAACTTAACATTGTTTGGAGAATATTTGTAATTGACATACACAATAGACAGCTCTGAATGTATTTTAATTAATTCATGCTTCCGCTTAAAATTTTAAATACATAGGCATGATTTTTGCAAATTTGGGAGTTTAAAAGATCTAGGGTGATTTCTTTTCACTGGCCAGTCATGACCCTCCCAGTTGGGTCATGACATAAAATTTGTTTTCAAGACTCTCATAATCAAGTTCTTACTCTATAGAATCCCAAATAAAAAACAGATACTTGTTATGAGAGTCCTAAGAACAACATTTAATTATAATTTTTTAGAATAAAATGATCAAAATAATAAGATTTTTGCACTGGTTCAAATGGATTGAAGCCTTGTTCTCTTTGGTTTTCAAAAAGCATTTTTCAAAAAATACCTCCTAGATTCCCCATATTTTCAACATTTCTCTCTTTATCTCTATCCACTTATTACCCCTACTATTTTTCAAAAAAAAATTCAAATCCAAATCTAAACATAGCATTAATTTTTTTAGACTGTTTATATATTTAAAAATATGATTAAAAGCTTAAGTGCTCCAATTTTTAATTTGTTTGAACCGATGCAAAAATTTTAATATTTCAATCATATCATTTTAAATTGTCATAATTAAATTTTGCCTAAAGGCTCTTATAATCAAGTTTCTGCTTCATAGGGTTCCATATAAAGAGAAAATACTTAATTATGACAGTTAAAGGCTCTTATAATCAAGTTTCTGCTTCATAGGGTTCCATATAAAGAGAAAATACTTAATTATGAGAGTTCTAAAAACAAAATTTAATTACGATCTTCGCACCGATTTAATTGGATTGAAAATCGAAATAATTAAATTTTTAATGATATTTTTAATATATAAATAGTCTATAAGAATTAAACTAAAGTGTGAGAAAAGTGACTAAAGAGTGAGAGAAGAATTAAACTTGCCGAATGAGCCATGGTGACGTGGCGTTGACCTTACCGCACAACCCTTATCTCAGCAAGCAGCTGTCGGATAAACACACAAAGAAAAGGGCAAATTTCACTGACCTCCCTGAGGTTTCTAACACAAATAGAAACCTCTCCTGAGGTTTCTGAAATGACACTGCCGTCCCGTCCTTTACCTGACAAAACCAAGGGACCCCCTTTGTTACTTGCACGTTAGAAAATGAATGGAAAAGGTGATTGTTTTGTTCGGTTAACATTTTAATTTTAGTTTTGTTTTTAATCATTACTCTATTTCTTTATCCAATTATTATCCTATTTTTTCAATTATTACTTTCTCATTTCTCTCTCTACTTGTTAACCCTATCTTCAATTATTACTCTATTTCTCTCTCCACCCATTACCAAAACAAAACAAAACAAAACTCTCAACCAAACAAAATCATCACTACACTTTATACTCGTTTCACTTTGAGATTTTGTTCTTATTTAAAATAATTCACATTTGTTAATTTTCTATCTAATTTTTTTGAATTATTGGTTCCTCTCGATAAAAGGAATTGAAAAAGTAAAAAATTAAGACTTTTACCAAATATTTTGAGAAATTCAATGTTTTAGGTAAAAGTAATAATTTTATATTCTTTCGATTCCTATCGTTGAGACAAACCAATAATCCACAAAAATTTAACACAAAACTAGCAAATACGAAAAAAATTCAAATATGAACAAAAATAAAAAAGCCTAAAAATCCCACAAACAAGCCCGCATGAAAAAATTCAAATATGAACAAAACTAAAAGACCTAAAAATTCCACAAACAAATCCTGTAAAAATCAAAAAGCCTAAAAATCCCACAAACTATTGACAACGGAGGGTACGGGCTTGTTGGTGGGATTTTTAGGCTTTTTGGTTTTACGGGCATTGTTTGTGGGATTATTAGGCTTTTTGATTTTTGTTCATATTTGAATTTTTTTCGTATTTGCAAGTTTTGCGTTAAATTTTTGTGGATTATTGGTTTGTCTCAACAAGAAGAATCAAAAAAGGAGAAAATTATTATTTTTACTCAAAATATTGAATTTCTCAAAATATTTGGTAAAAGTCATTTTTTACTTTTTCAATTCCACTTATCGAGAAGAACCAATAATTCAAAAAAGTTCGATAGAATATTAACAAATGTAAATCCTTTTAATAAGTACAAAATCTCAAAGTGAAACGAGTACAAAGTGTAGTGATGGTTTTGTTTGGTTGGGAGTTTTTGTTTAGTTTAATTTTGATAATAGGTAGAGAGAGAAATAGAGTAATAATTGAATATAGGGGTAACAATTGGAGAGAGATAAAGAGAGATGAGAAAGTAATAATTGGAGAAATAGAATAATAATTGGATAAATAAATAAAATAATGATTAAAAACAAAACTAAAATTAAAATTAAAATGTTAACCGAACAAAACAATCACCTTTTCCATCCATTTTCTAAGTGCAGGTAACGGACGGGATCCCTTGGTATTGTCAAGTAAAAGAGGGGAGTGCAGTGTCATTTTCTTTAGGATAAGAAGTGTGTGACAGAAGTCCATTTCTGGCCCACGGACTGGCCTTGGCTTGCTGCAGCATTCGTCGTAGAGCAAGATTCACAGAAACACGTGATACAGTAGTGTCCCGAGGACCGAGGCCAGGCTGCAGCATTTGTCGTAGAGCAAGATTCACAGAAACACGTTATACGCGTAGAGTGCGACCGGGAGTGAAAGGTAGACCCAGATTTCCTGTCCGACCCTAATATGGACAGGAGCTTGTCTCATTTGTCTCGGCTGTTAATTTAG
The DNA here is from genome assembly GCA_019656275.1 of Rhododendron kiyosumense. Classification (NCBI taxonomy): domain Eukaryota; kingdom Viridiplantae; phylum Streptophyta; class Magnoliopsida; order Ericales; family Ericaceae; genus Rhododendron; species Rhododendron kiyosumense. Next base: position 387,435 of record BPLS01000657.1, read on the forward strand.
CAAATCCACGATTGAGATATGTCGAGCAAAAACAACTTTGTTTTGAAGCAAAAAGTGCTCAGCATATCTCAGCCGTTAATTTGCGAGATCAACGGCTAAGAAGAGTGAGACAAGTCCCTGTCCAAATTGGGATTGGACATGGGATAGTATTTCAAATCATTAAAGATACTGTAAGTAAAAAATTATGATCAAAAGTAGAAGAAAGTCACTACAGACGAAAAAATAACCAAATAGCTGGTATTTTTGTCTAAAGATTAAATTCTATCCGGCTCATCTGGACAGAATGGGTTTTTCGCTAGGCTCTTTTCACTCATTTTTTTTGGATAATTCAAATTGTGCATTTTGTAGAGTCTGTAAAATAGTATATCTACGCAAAAAATCAGCTTGTCCGGACATTAATAGGTATGTCAGAAGTTGAGTTCTAGACGAAAAAATGGACGGCTTGGATCTGTGAACTATTTTTTAAGTTAAACTGTCTACAGCCGTTCATTTTTTTGTTTAAAAACTCAACTTTTAACATACTTATTAATGCTTGGACAAACTGATTTTTTGCATGAATACATTATTTTACAGGCCCTAAAGGTGCACGGTTTGAATTACCCAAAAAAATGTGCAAATGGGGCCTACAGGGGTGGCGAAAAACCCCCCTTTTCCACCTCATCCGGACAGAATTTACACGCTTTTGTCTATGTTGGTCTTATACGTATGAACTTTTTTCAACTCCATTCCACATTTTTGTATTGTACTTTTATGGATTTGTTTATCGAGATAGATGATTATTCTAAAAAATTGCGACAAAAAAATTACTTAAAGTAAAAAAAGCCCCAAAAAGTACAAGGCATAAATATAGTTTCTAGAAAAATGCCACCTAATAAGTTACGAGCTCCTCGAGTTTGCTTGTGTTCAATGAAGGAAATTTTTGAAGGAATAGAGTGTGGGTTGGAGATGCCCTTAAAATAAGAGGTTGATGTTTGATTCTCAAGGACGGCTTGATCAAATTGAAAGATTACCAACATATTCTCCTTCTTTGGCAACATAAATTCATTATTTTTCGGTTCTTCCAAAGTTGTTAATGGTCTTGTATTTCTTTTCCTTTTCCTCCATATGATTTTTTGCTTTGGTTCTTCTGCACTAGTCTATTTGTTTGTGTGCGATATCCTCTTACAAGGACTGAAATATACGTTCGCTTAATAACTTTAATTTGTTAGCTATGCTATGGATAGGGGTTTTCACATAAATATTCAAAAATTTTAACGTACAAAAAAGAAATTTCTGCCTCATATATGGATCGAGGTTTTGAATATTCTAGTCCAGCACGTACCATACCGAACTGCATTTATCATAATTGTTCAAATCCGGTGCCCTATCCCGCTCGAATTGCTGTTTGGTCAATATTGCTACCGGATTATTTTAATTTGTTTTCTTAAACAGATGCGTAAAAATGGTACTTGGTGTCTCATCGGTACCGACATCTGTAATAATTTGACCCAGCTAACGATGGACCCTCCTTAATTCACCTTAAACACTTGGCCAAAAAAATGGAGTATACTTTAGAAGGTACCATATAGCTATATCTATTGGTGTGTTTCAATATACTAACCAATGTGGGACTAATCACCCCTCAAATCTCCGGTATTACAATATATATATATATATATATATATATAGAGAG
>BPLS01000657.1:409270-438010 GCA_019656275.1 Rhododendron kiyosumense
TTCAAATAAACATGCAGCACTCTAATAGCTTCTTTGTTTGACAGAACTAGTACAAAATGGATGTAATAATCTAAAAAATACATAATTCTATCGGACTTGTACAGGTGGGATTAGTAATACCACACCTCTGTGGTATTCTATATCTTACACCTTTGAGATTATATCTTAGAGCATTGTACAATTCAAATCGTACAACGCTCCGTTTGTTTGGGCGTAAAATATTTTTCGGTAAAATGTTTTACCTATTTTGTGGTGTTTGGTTGTTTAAAAAATGAGGAAAATTTTCTATTAATTGGATGACAATGACTTACCGTTAAATCTTTAGCAAGTTATTTTCTGAAATGAATTCGCTGCCTTCTACTGTAATTCTCATTGCTCAGTTTCTCGATCGTTAGTCCTGACCTACGTCCAATTCTAATATTCTTAGATTTTTCCACCGTTTAAGCCTCCCCCCTCTCTCTCTCTCTCTCTCTCTCTCTCTCTCTCTCTCTCTCTCTCTCTCTCTCTACACTATTTTATCGATTTTTGAAAACACTTTTTCAAGTGTCAACCAAATATAGAAAATAAAAGTTTAAATTTTGTTTTCTGAAAAAATATTTTACATCAAAACAAACATAGCCAAAATTCGTCATTCGTTGTTCCTTGGATACTAAAGCCAAATTCGAAGGGCCCTAAAATAATTGGAATATTAGAATCATGGGGTGTGGCCGATGGTGGCTTGGTGGTTTTTGGAGGTGCGCGCCGATCGGCGGTAAGGTTTTGCTTGGCTGTCTGAATTGGTGGTTGCCTGGTTGGCGGTGGTCAGAAGGGGAAGACAGTAATATCACAGATGAGCGGTTTAGATTTTGGGTTTTTTTGGGTTGGGCTTAGCCCACAAAAATGGGCTAAGTTTTTGAGGTCATTGATTGTATCTAGGCATTTTAGGCCCTAAGGTGTTTTTGGGCTTTATTATTTTATTTGGGCTTTTTAGGCCCTCACATGTAATGGGTTTTGTTCTGTAAGGCTGTACTTTACAACTTTGGTTGGAATCCTCGGCTTTTATTTTAATAAAATGTTACTTTTGCTGGAAAAAAAAATGTTTTTTAGAGTGATGAAGTAAGGGGATTGGTAGCTGTAGCTACAATAAAGAGAGAGCCACTCGTTTTTCTGGAGTTGGAATCTCTTATACAACAACGCACTACAGGACCAAGATTCAAACTGTTCATTTTATAAAGTTCCTCGAGTACTTTACTAAAGAAGAAAATTAAGTTTGTCAGACGATAACGACATAATCGAACAATGCATATTCTAAAAAATGGTCAGTTAGTTATCCATAAAATGAACAGTAAAGGCAAATGTATCCCTCTCTTGATGTGGTTCTTAATGTCCCATTAACTTGAGTACTTTTTGGGCAAATAACGTACTGAACAAACTATATAAAATGACCGATTCAAATCGTTATGATAACATCTCAAAAGGCATCAATCAATTGGTACTTCCTAGTTCCTCCCAACAAGACGGTCTAGCGTTCAAATATTGCCGCTGCAAGATTGTAATTATGCATGAAGTGGTTCATGTTTTACACATTGTGCTAATTTATACCCAGCATCTCATCATTTTATTTCGCTATAAATATAGACCTAGTTCCTCCTATCATGTGACCGGAGAAAAAAAGTAGTACATCGTAGTTGACATATAAAATTTATCTCTAGAGATAAATGAAGAATTCCACAAAATTTCTCAAAGTTCAATGTAGCGAAACTCTGGGGGATTCACCATAAAATCATCGAGGAGCTGATCTACTGTTGTGTACTCGACGTCAGGATATAACTTTGAGACCTCCATCTCATCTTCCCCTATTTCAAAGTTTGCCATGTCCCCTTTCACAAATATGCTGTGGATTATGGCCGCCCGTATATTCTCTGGATGTGGTGATGCTGCAAAATATATAAAAACGAACAGTCTAAGAGTTTTTCAGATGCAAATTAAGGAAAAGTTAGAAAATCGCTCGCATGAAGCTTAGGTATTTTTTTATTAATTCCCTCTTTTCGATGGGTAGCTAAAAGTTAGATCTGTCTCTAATCTTTACGTTCATTGATGGCGATCTCGTGAGATAAACAAGGTTGCCCTTTAGCTAATAATTAAATGATAAACTTTGGCAACATTTCCTATTTTGCTGTTACTTGTTGCCTTTTAGGTTAATTCCTTATCACCCTTGTAATCTTCTTTTGGGGTTCACGTACGTGGCATATGATTGTCGAGAGGGTTGGATGCCAACCTCGTTGGGATGTTTCCCTCCCATTGTGATGCCTTTTTTTTTTTTTTCCCTTTCTTCTGCTCTGTTTATTCATCGTACCCATTACATGTGATTAAAAAAAAATTTTTTGCTTTCGGAAAAAAAATATTAATGGACATTCATATATAAAGTGGTGAAGTAGAGAGAGAAAAAAATATCGTTGTTGACTAATTCTTACTCTCTGAGAGCTCCACAAGCTCTTCCTCGGAAACAAAAACCTTGTTATAACTGCGGCTGGTTTTCTTCTCCCACAGTGACACCAACTCCAATTGGGCCAAGATGTTTTCTGAAGGCCGGAAGAGTACAGTGCGATTGCAAGTCCTCGGGTCATTTGCAGCTTTGATTGTGTACATGGCAACGTCTTCTTCGTGGGTAAAAACAGCTAGACGCAAAAATATAGAGGGAGAAATATTAGACAGAGATAGTACAATGGAAAAATCTTGTCTGGCGTACAAAATCTTATCATGGCAAAATGTTTTTTGCGGACATTGTTTTGAAACATTAAGCAAGCTTTATGGCCTTTTACTTTTGAGCTTATTTACATGCACCCACTCTATTTTTTATTTAAAATTATTGAACGTCTTGAATTTTCCATGTTAGGATCCGGAGTGGACCCCACGTGGCAGTAGGTTTTTCGATCGTAGATAAAGGGTTTAATTTGCTTACCCTTGGATTCACCAGTGCCATAAATGGTAAGCTCCTCGGAATATTTGTCTTGCGGATGGAGCAAGAAACTTAAGAAGTATGCACTAAAACAAGTCGATGAAAGAAATGTAAAAGGGACTCCAGTTGCTTCTGTAGCCCTTCTGATCTTCGTCTTTTTATCAAGGAGATCTTGAAATGAGGGGAGTACTGCAGTTATTTGGTCCTCTTCACAACCAAATTCTGATGGAATGAATCTCTGAAAGAAAGTACAACTTCAGAATGTTAATTAAGGTAGGACTACGATCAATCACGAGGATTAATTGTTTGGGTGCGCCCTGAAAACCTCGCATTGAATTGCAGGGTTATAAACTCGGGTTCCCATAATTAGTTGAGGCATACGCATATGCTGTCCCGGACACTTGAGTTATCAAAATAACTAAACCTATTATATGATCGATTAAGTATGGCAGGGCCGGCCCTGGGGTGAGCCCAACAAACCCCTGGGCTTAGGCAATCCCCCACAACGGGGTAAAAAAAAAAGAAAATTAACTACCAAGTAGAATGTAATAAATATTTAAATTGGCTAAATAAGAATAGGCCGTTTCTTTGCCCCGGTGGAAAGGTTCTCTGTTCATAGAACATACGCAGGTTCGATTCACAGCATGGGGTCCCCCTCCCTCTCTTCTGTTTTAATTTTCCTGCCCAAGGAGCCCCTCTATAGATCATATCTTTATTATTATTATTATTATTATTTGCTTAAGCCTTCTACTATTACTTCTTTTGATTTTATTTTTTCATGTGACCTCTACTATTGAAAGTTAAAGAATTTATTTGCTAAATAAATTTTGTTGTAATATATCTTCTTTTTTTTGGGTTTTGCCAAACTATTTTACTTTTATATTCCTTTTGATTACAATAATTGATATAGACGTTAAAGTGTCTATATAGGTAAATATTACCCACTTAATTTTAACTTTACATAGTAGGCCCTTTTTTTTTTTTTGGGCTAAAAAATGATCGTAAAAACAATTGCTTCGACGGAGAGTAATTTTTCGTATATAGTTGAAGTTGCATAAAAGTTTACTTTCAGACTACTATGTCACACAAGAGATTTAGTGAATTGATTATGATCTTAATTAAAAATGAGCATACATGGATTAGCTAAAGCACAATAACTCAATTTAAGATTTTACTTCAAGAAATGCAAGGAGAAGTGGTTTTCTTTGAATTGAATCATTGTAATCATGTAACAATGTAACCGGAGTTATATTTTGATTTTGATTTTTTGATGTAATTTAAGCTAAAAGCACAATGTAACATTGATTTTTTTTATTTTGACTTGTATGTCAATTTATTTTTTTATGACTTAACAGTATGTGGACAATCAAATTTGGAGTCGTGTTTGGACAACCCAAATATCGGGACCGGCACTGGTACATAGACACGTGTATACCTTGACGTTTCCCGCAACCTTTATGGCATCTATGATTCTAAGTTGTTCCATGTAACAAGGGGTTCCAAGTGCGGAGATGACAATATCGACTTGTTTGATGAGTGAAACAAGCTTCTCGTGCTCGCTCAATTCCCCCTGAAAAACAAGCAAATCAAGTAGCAGCAGCAGCGGATAAAAAAAAAACAAGTAGTAGTAGTAGTACAAAGTACACCCACATAGGGATAAGAGAATAAAGTTACAGGTACATATGAAATAAACATATCATATGTACATATGAATTTTTTGAGGCCCACCTCAGGCTCTACAAAAATGATTCGAACCGTCTATTATTCTTAAAACATTTTTTTATGGAGCCCTGTAAAAACTTAGTTTTGCCCCTACAAATTTAGAAAAAATCCTTACCGATATCAGATTGAGTTAATTTTTTACAGGATTTTAGAAAAAAATATTTTAAAAATAATGGGCGGTTCAAATCATCTTTGTGATACCCGAGGGGGCCCGAGGTGGGCCCCACAGAATATATATGTACATTTCATATGTACACATAGCAGCACTCGATAAGAGATATATGTATGTGGTGCATATTGCTTTACTGGCAAAAATATCAAAGATGATATAACTAGACACAAATGCACAAACACGCTCACAAGGTGTGTGGGGTCCACACAAGTGTGTGAGGTACGTTAAAGCATTACTCGAGAATGTTGGGATTTTGGGTCCCTCGCCGCAACAGAATCACGCCACAAAATTAAAGAAGCACGCCACAAAATTAAACAAGCACAAGAAAAAATAAGGAACACATGATTTTCGTGGTTCGGTCTCAATACCTACTCCACAAACAAAAGAGAAATTTCACTATATTGATCGAGTACAATGAGATAGAAAAATATTAATCCTCAAGCCCACGCTCACTAATATTTTTTTATCTCTCCCTCACTCTCACAATATATTTTCTCTCTTGCTCTCACCAATTGTGTATCTCTCACACACATTGCATATATCTCATACCTAACCAAGGTATATATACATGCAAAAAATATATCAGCCGAAAGGAAAACAATATATTGGTCAACCAATATGATATCTTCTCTGATTCATCTTTCCAATTAAATTGAACTTGGTCTGACCAATATTCCATCTTTTGGAAATCACATTCAAATCAAATACCACCTTGGTAGATTTCCATGCCAATAACAATTCCTTGCTAATTATCCAAAATCACGTGAATATATATTCCAAACCCTAAGAAAATTATCTAACGTGGGTGAAGCACAACAGAGAATTATATGATCAATATAAAGAAAATTGCATAACAAGTGTAAAATTTAGTGAGTGGTCTGGACGGGATTCAAACTATTTGGAAGATGAATTGATTTTTAGACGAATTTCCCTATCTATCTTTACGACAGTTAATGTTAATTTACATGGACGGTGTACGAATACGAAAAAATAATAATTAAATTGATTTGGCTTTCATATGTTAATTAAGCAAAGTGTGATATAAAAGTAGGGATGTACGCAGGTCGATTTTAGCGGATTAGGAATAAATTTGCAACCTATATATACTTGGCTAGCTGTTAAATATTTTTTCACCTTTTTTTTTTTGATAAATATTTTTTCACCTGATAGCTAGAAGTATGATCACAGTGAGTTAAGTATACGTACGTACCTGGATGAGTATAACGCCCATCGACTGAAACTCCTTGTGTAGTTCCACCTTGGAGTTGGAGCCGGAGGGGTTGCTATTGGGAGTGATCGGGCGCCCATACACATATGTTGGGTGCCCCATCTTTATGCTAGCCCTCACTACGTACTTACCAAGATACCCCGTCCCTCCAAATACAAGTATCTTGCCCAACCCCGTTGCCATATTCTCTCTCTCTCTCTCTCTTGTTTTTTTTTTTTTTTTTTTGTATCATTGGAGATGTTCATGAGAATGTGTGGCTAGCTATATATATAGCATGTAAAGGTGTGACTTTTCAATGCCAGGGTGAGTATATCCCACGTGATACCCAAAGATGGAGACAGAGGGGGTCTAGTAGGGGCGGTCGTCCCCCTACGATTTAAGAAAATACAACTATTACATTAAAAAAAAAAACTATTATCAAAATGTATAGTCTCGCCCCTCTCCAGAAATATAGCTCGCCTCCCCTGCGTGCCATGTCAGTAGTAGTGAATAAATACTCATTGTAAGATTTTTCAATGAGCCAAGTTCCACATTATACACTAAAATCGATAAAGACAGATACAAAATCACCAATAAATATCTACTACAAAGAGACGTTACAAAGTCTGGGCTACTTTATGCATAGAGTCTGATCATTGCAAGATTTTTCCAACGACTTCTATCATATGATAATGACACTGAATTGGCAAAACAAGTCTTTGCATGTTAGCTATTCTACAAAGTGATAAGGACATGGCCATCAATCCCTAATGATAAAACACGAGATTCTCAATCAATGGTTGCAAAATTTTTCTAAAACAAAACAGAGATGGAAAGATGAGAAGATGCTATTCTTGTCTGATCTCTGATAATTACATATGTATTTTCCAAGTTTTTGTGGCTCTATGGAATCCAAAGAAATATGCCATAAATGATTGTAAGATTTTTTGAACGAGTCAAACTCACATTGTTATACAAACGGAACCAATACGGAAAGATGAGGAAAGACTCTTCTCATCAGTTCTATGATATAATGACATGCGACTTTGCCAAGTTTTTGTTGCTTTATGGAGTTCTAGTCATGGTCGATAGTGATTGAAAGATTTTTATAGTAGAGTCAAGACTCAAGACCCATCTAACAAACATGGACAGTGATGGGAAGATTTGAATCGAAATTGATAACTTTGGCTACCTTGCTAAGTTATTGTCACGTCATATTTGGTCCCCCAGAGATATATTAGTCAAGGTGCATACACAAGGATGGAGCTAGGGGGTCTAGTAGAGGCGGCTACCATGACAAAATTTTTACAAAATGCAATTATTATATGTAAAAAAAAGCTTATCCCCAATATATATAGACTCGCTACCACTAGATTTTTTGAATAAAGGAGATCCAAAATAGTATTCTGAAACTATATTAGTCTTTTTCGCACTCCATGTGCAAACGACAAACATCATTTACTATAGTTTTTATTATGTTATTTTAATTTTGTCTAGAATTGGTAACTATTCATATTGCAATGTATGTTTTTTTTAGTATACATTTAATTTGCGGACTCAGGGAAGCTGCCAACGGGGGGTGCTTGACAACGGTGTCAAGCGGTCAATTTGACCGTTTATATACTTGGATTAGATCTAAGCCGTCCGTGCCAAGATGAATAGCCAGATCGGCCGCTTGGCATCGCTGCCAAGCACCCTCGCTAGGCAGTATCCCCCAATCCCTCGCATTTTGCCACTGTTGAGGTAAAACTGACTCCGTCTCTGGTGTTACCCGCTCAGCACATCCAAGCCGTCCAATACACTTTTGGACAACTCAGATTTAAACCTTCTTTCTCCTCTCACCCCAACACTTTCTCTCTCCAAATTTGAGCGGTCTAAAAACGCAATAGATGGCTCGGATGCGCTGATCGAGCACCACATGATACGCGCTCGGCGGTGAAAATTTTTCCCATGTAAAGAGTCATTTTTGTTTGTCTAGCCAAAATTAGCTGTCAGATGAAAGCATAACTAAACAACTGGTAGTTTTGTCAATGGTGGTCTTCTATGAACTTTTTTCAACTCCATCCACATTTTTGTATTTTTATGATTTCTTTTGTCGAGGTAAATGATTATTCTAAAAATTTACGACAAACAACGAAGAAAAATTACTAAAAGTAAAAAAAGCTCCAAAAATTACAAGACAAAAATAATTAGAAAAATCACACCCATTATGCCTTTTTTGGATGGCATTTTGAAAAAAAATTCAACTCAAAAACCAATCATTACCCATATTTTCAATAATTAATCTCATTTCTCTCTTCTCTGTCCAATCATTATTTTTATTTCTTTCTCTATCTCTCTCTACTTATTACCTATATCTCCAATCATTACCTTATTTTCAAAATATCATCCAAACAAGACATAAAGTTACGAGCTCCTCGAATTTGCTTATGTTCAATGTTCGCTTAATCACTTTGTTGTGGAGTATTAGAGCATGTACACCAAGAGATAGGTGAAATAACTAGTGAATAGTGCAAAAATGTATTTTTGCTAGCTCCTTTTAACTTTCACACCACACCAATCCTCTCTATAAAGGGCTGTTAAACGAACCAAATAGCTCAGCTCAACTTTTAGCTTTTGTTCAAACTTGTTTTAAAAAAATGTAAGCCAAGCTTAATCACGTTTTTTTGTTTGTTTATGAATTCAAGTCAAGTTTGAGCATATGAGTGTTTGGCTCGATAGGCTCATAAACAAATTGGTCATTCCATCTATATTATAAAACAGAACGGGTATCTTACTGAATATTCTTTCTCAAGGGTTCAGATTTATCCCTGTCCAAAATTTATCTACCCATACAAACAAATTTGACGGTCCAGATTTGTCTTCATCCTTCCTTCTACAACATGGCATTTTGGTAAATATTGGAAACTTCAAGACCACAAAAGGAGCTTATTTGAATTGAAATATTCTAACCAATCATGGTAATCTAATATTTCGGAAATTTGTGGGATAATTGTCTCAAAACTGGAAATTTTTTTAAGGGATCCTTTTAATTAAGGCATGATTTGTATTATGTGGAATGAATTTTTTGAAGGGATCTTTTTAATTAAGGCATGATTTGTATTATGTGGAATGAATGAAACCTAATAAAATATTTACGGTAGGTAGTAATGAGTAAATTGATCTTTTTAATTTCCTTTTACGTAACAGCCAAAACAAAAAATATCCTTTTACGTTAATTTAGATCCCAATTAAGATTTTCAAATTTCACATCTATCTACTTAATAAAACACAAGGGTGTAGGGATCACACAAACACAAGTTAAAAGAAGGGCTGAGATTCATTTGATCTAATGGCTGATGTGTGTTTTTCAACTTTCTTAAGAAAACACTCATACTTTTACAAATATATTACAAAAATGCCATCGGTTCTTTTTACCCAAATCAAATTATGTCAAGAAGCATAAAAAAAAAAAAAATTCTGCTTCTGTTGGCGTTTGGGTCTCTCTCTCTCTCTCTCTCTCTCTCTCTCTCGCGACACCGCTCTTTCGAATCTCCGACGAAATCTTTCAAATTTGGGCTTACACTCTCTCTCTTGATCGACACCGCTCTTTTGAATCACCAGCGAAATCTTTTAAATCTACGCCAACAAAGCTGCGTGGAATGTTCCTTACCTGGCGAAATCTTTCAAATCTGTTGAGTTTCATGGACGGTGAGAGCTAAGCCAAGAAAACTTCGTGAAAGCAAATATATTTGGAATTTTTTGGAGTTGTTTGGGATTTTTTTTTTTGAATTTTTGGTCTCTATTTTTTTGAAGTTTTGGCGTCAGCAAATGGGGTCTGACAAAGAAACTACATCCATTTGGAAGAAAGCATATGAGCTGCGTGGACGGTGGGCAAAGAAAACTCCCTGGAAGCAAAGGTATTTGGATATTTTTGGAGTTTATTGGGATTGAGATTTTTTTGGATTTTTTGTCTCTTTTTTTTTTTTTGGAATTTTGGTATCTAAAAGCAAAGGTAATGCTCTATTGGGATCATCGTTGACAGTTTTTGGTGTTAGAAATGTTCTTTGTAGCTAGCTTAAAAATTTAGTTGGGGGAGTGCCATAAGTACGGGTAATTCTCTTCCATGCCACTAAGAAGAGGATCACATATTATACATTAATGAATCGATTTAGCGTTTGAGCCACTAGCTAGCAAGTGCCGTAGGTATGGATAATTTTAACCGGGGTGCGTAGTGCTGTAGGTACGAGTAAGCACTAGTCTCTTTTATAAAACAGAAAGGTATGGGGACAAGTTGTTAGAGCTGCTTAGATTCACTTGATCCAAAGGCCGTAGTGCATCCTCCCACTTCCTAGTTAAGTGCCAATGATTTTCACCTAAATCATACAACTGTCATCCCGTTCTAACAGGGATGCATAGTGCCTTAGGCACGAGTTAGCACTAGTAAATCTATATTATAAAATAGAGCAGTTTTTTTTTTGAAAATGTCTAGGCATACAAATGAGAACAACATTTATACCAATCGGATTACTCTTCATTAAAATAGTAGTCATATGATTAGAAAATGAACAAAAAAGGAAAATCTAATTATTGCTTTCCTTACCAAATATCTCTGTCCTTTTTTTTAATCTTTAATTATTACTTCTTCCGTCCCTTTTTAAGTGTCCAGTTTCGTAATTCCAACTTATTAAAAAGACATTATCATTATATCTTTCACATCAACTTTTTCCTCCACTTTCCTTACTTACCTATCATCATTACGCTTTTATTCACTAATTTTTCAAAATGGAATATACTTTTAAGGATAAAATAGACAATGCACCAACTTTTACCCACTAATTTTACAAAATGGACACTTATTAAGGGACAGCCCAAAATGAAATACCGGACTCTAAAAAAGAGACGGAGGGAGTAATTTTTGCCCTCTATCTATATCTTTATCAAGTTGGATTACTCTTCGTTAAAATAGTAGCTATGTGATTAGAAAATGAACAAAAAAGAAAGCCTTAATTATTGCTTTCCTTACCAAATATCTCTGTATTTTTTTAATATTTATTACTTTTGTTCCTCTATCTCTATCATTATCAAGTTGGATTATTCTTCGTTAAAATAGTAGCCATATGATTAGAAAAGAAACAAAAAAAAAATTAAAACCTAATTATTCTTTCCTAAGTTTCCTTACCAAATCTAGCTCTCTCCTTTTTCTTTTTCATAACATTTGCTTTCCCTTTCTCCAACATGATAAAGATAGAGACTGTTGGAATTTGTCCCACGTTGGTTAATTATCTCATCCAAAATTAGTATATGAGCCTGGACAGCCTCTCCATTCTTAGCCAATTGGTTTGGAGTTGGATACTTTAACATGGTATCAGAGTTAGGCTTTCGGAGGCATTTCCTCTTTATTTGTGTCATAGTTGCACTTTATTTCATTATGATTCGTGTGTTCCGGATCCTTTGTTTACCTCTCCACGTGCGAGTCAAAGGTCGCACGTACGGGGGAGTGTTGGGATTTGTCCCACATTGGTTAATTATCTCCAAATCAAATATTACGGGAAACAAAAAGGAAGAGGAGAGAGAGAGAGAGAGAGAGAGAGAGAGAGAGAGAGAGAGAGGCAATAATTAGGTTTTCTTTTTTTTTTTTCTTTTCTAATCACATGGTTACAATTTTAACAAAAAAAATTTCGATGGTGATAAATGTTGCTCTCATTTGTACGTGTATAAATTTAATAGAGCAATTTTTTTTGAAAATATATAGGCATATAAATGAGACCAACATTAATCTCCATTGAATTATTTTTCGTTAATATAGTAAGTAGAGCAGTTTTCTTTGAAAATGTCTAGGCATACAAATGAGAGCAATATTTATTGCCATCGAATTATTTTTCATTAAAATAGTAGCCATGTGATTAAAAAAACAAAAAAAGAAAACATAATTATTGCTTTCCTTACTAAATTTCTTTCTCTTTTTTAGTACTCCTTTCCTCTCTATCTCTATCTTTATTAAGATGGATTACTCTTAATTAAAATAGTAGTCATGTGATTAGAAAAGAAACAAAAAGAGGAAAACATAATTATTGCTTTCCTTTCCAAATTTCTCGCTCGCTCTCTCTCTCTCTCTCTCTCTCTCTCTCTCTCTCTATATATATATATATATATATATATATATACTAGTGCTTGCCCATGCCTACAACACTATGCATCCCTGTTGGAATTGTCCGTGCCGACGGCACATACTAGCTAGTGGCTCAAAACACTAAATCGATTCATTAGTATACAGTATGTGATCTTCTTCTTAGTGACACGAAAGAAAATTACCCGTACTTACGGCACTCTCCCAATTTGCTTATGGAATCCCAGTAAATACCAGGTAAAAAGTTAAAACTAATGAGCACATCAGTTAGTGCTCTATATCAACGAAATCAGAAAAAATCTAAGCATACCAACCAATACTTTGCATTTAACAACTTAAGCATGCAATTTCAAAAGAAATGTAGAAGATTCTAATTCTATTTATTGAAATTGGAGAGGAACGTACAAAAATACATAGAGAAAGATACCATGAGCAAGCCTTAACTTAAGGCTAATCAAAACTGTTCAATCCAGAAGCTATGTCGGGCAACCCGACTTCTTTGGATCTTTCTTTTCACAATGCATACAACTTGAAGGAAAATGATGATGGAGAATGGTATCTTTTAGTTAGAGAAATTGGGAACGACATTTATACAAACACCTGATAGTCAATAAACAGCTCACATCATTTTTTTCCTAACCTAAGTATTGTCCTATACAATTTCGTGAGGTGTGGAGGGAAATACCTTAAGTATGGTCACTTTCTAGCATGAATCATAATAAACTTTGTGATTAGGGCCAGAGGAAGTAGTAGGCGGAGATTGGTGATTCGGCAGGTGCGGGGAGAAAGGCGGTGGCGGCGACGCAAGGCAAGAAATTTGAGTGATTCAAATTTTGAACCCCTTGAAATCAAGAGAGAGACATGTTCCACGCACCATATTAATTTTATATATATTAATTTCATTCTCACTATTCATCCTGTAATTTTGAACACACACCAAAAAAATGAGAGTCAAATAAATGGTGTTACAACTGGTAGAAACTTGTTAAATAAAAAACTAACAATTTTTTCACTTTCCGAAAAATCAGCCAGTATAGTCCATAGTAAATGCCAAAGACTATATTGCTAAAAAAATCGGCAATCAAAAATTATTGCTAAAAATCAAGCTTCCCGTAAAAATCTGTCACCAAAAAATCTGCCATTATCTCCCAATAAAATTAGTCGGTTTATTGTATGTATTTAAACACAAAACTTTCCAAAAATCCTCCCTCGCCTATTTACAGGGCGCTCGGTTTCTTAAAAAAAGAACTTTTAGAAAATGAAAGTAATTTCAAACTCAAAAATCATGTATTTACAAAAATAATTTTTCTACCAATATGGATCTTGTTTGATAGATCTCATTGAGATCTTTTATACGGTGCTAAAAAAATTATAAAATTATTTTTCATTTTCATTATATTTGAGTTTGAAAATTGAAAAAAAAAGAACTTTTAAAAAAAGAAACCCAAACTGAAACACCCCCTATCAATTGCCGTGTATGTTGTGTTGATTTTACAAATCTGTTGAAATTATCCTTCTACTGGGAGACGTTTTCAATATAAGCCCTGGGATTTTAAGCCCCAGGATTGCATGCTATTTATAAAACATGCCATTAGTTTGTATGGGAAGAGTAGAGAAATCTGAACCGTTGGATTTGTTTGTATGGGTAAATAAAATTTGTGTTAAGGAGAAATCTGAACCGTTGAGAGAGAATATTCTTTAGGAATATTCCCAAAGAACCTTGTGTTTTATTATATATATATATATATATATAAAATTTTCTCTCCCTCTCTGTCTCTATCAAGTTGGAGAGATAGAGAGAGGAAGAAAATGTTACCAAAAAAAAAAAGGAGAGAGAAATTTGGTAATTAAGGAAATCAATAATTAGGTTTTCCTCTTTTTTTCCTTTTCTAATCACATGACTATTATTTTTAACAAAAAAATTTCGATAGCGATCAATGTTGCTCTCATTTGTATGTCTAGACATTTTTAAAGAAAAACCACTATTTTATAATATGAATTTGAGATAATGTTTTAATGCGTGAGGATATTTTAAAATGAGATTATTATCAGGATTGCCTTTAGGCGCAAGAAATATAGGGGTAGATTTAGTAAATGTCCCAAAATATGAGATCTGTGTTGGCCTTTCATATGAATATTTTCACCAATTTTACAATACCATTGCATTCAAATAAGAAACATCCTCTGTGAGATATTGAAATTTAAGGGTTTGTGGGTATTTAATGAATGTAGCTAATAGCTGAATTTTATATTTATGAGTTTTTTTGTCTAGATTAATGATTACTAGTTTTTCTTTATGGCTTCAAATTAGCCTCTTTTATTTGAAACCCAATGAGTCTAGTTTGAAAGCTCGTAACTTTACAAGTTTAAGCTCATGCTTGAAAACTCAAGATTGGCTTGCATATTTCACAAACCAAGCCAAGTTTATCACGAGCACAAAATTTCAAGCTCGAGCCAAGATTGAACACATGTAATAAGGAGTCAAACCAAGCTTGAACAATATGGTGTTTGCTTGTTTGGCTCGATTAGCACCCTTATCTATAATTCTTGATCTCTATCTATTAAAATATTATAAAGCAAAGAGAGAAAGAAGGAAAACCGGATCCGACTATATATGATGCCCAGTCCAGTTTTTGGGCATCATGCCCCATTTTTCTTTAACTGTTGGAGTGGTAAGTACGGCCACACATTGTGATATGTGTGAGTATAGATTGTGGCTATACAGTGTGGTAAGTATAATCATATATTACGGTAAGTGCTATCACATCTTGTGGTAATTATAGCCATACATCGTAGTAAGTGTGGCCTGGGAAAAAAAAATCATAAAATCGCCTTATTTTTTGAGTAGTTTTAATCTAACATTTATCCATTTTTCAATCTAACGGTTCAGTTTTATGGGACAGCCATGCCCCAATATCACTCTAGAGCATCATAGAAAAATTCCGGAGGAATGGGAAAGGAGGAGAAATTATTCGTTGCTCCAAAGGCAACACGTCATTTTTGCCAGCTGGTGCCTCTTTCCAATCAAAGTTTGAAAGTCCACCGCGGCATTAAATCCACTTACACCCACTTACACGTTCTTCTCTCTCCACTGTATACACAACTTTCTTTATGAAATAAGTGTTCTAAATTTCAATCTGTTTGAATAGGTGAAAAGATCTTATTTTTTTGATCGTTTAATTCTAAAGGGTAATAATTAAATTTTGACTATAGAGCTCTCGTTGATTAGCCCTAAGAAAGTTGTAGAATCAAATATCTCTTAGAACTAACCAACGAGAGCTCTAGAGTCAAAATTTAATTATGATCCTTTAAAATTAAATGATCAGAAAAATAAATTTTCTCACCCATTCAAATGAATTGAAATTTGGAACACTTAATTTTTCAACGTGCAGTTTATATATTAAAAAATTAAGTGCTTCAAATTTCAATCCGTTTAAACTGATAGAAAGATTTTAGTTTTCTGATCATTTTATCCTACATGGTCATAATTAAATTTTGACTCTAGAACTCTCATTAATTAGCCTTAAGAAAGTCGTACAACCAAATATCTTAGGACTAACCAATAAGAGTCCTAGAGTCAAAATTTAATTATAACCCTTTAGAATTAAATGATCAGAAAAAATAAAATCTTTCCACCCATTTAAACGGATTGAAATTCGGAATACTTAATTTATTTTTGTTAAATTTGGTTAAGTATTCCAATTTTCAATCCGTTTGAATGGGTAAGAAGATTTTATTTTTCTGATCATTAAATTCTAAATGGTTATAATTAAATTTTGACTCTAGGGCTCTCGTTGGTTAGTCCTAAGAGATATTTGATTCTACAACTTTCTCAGGGCTAATTAACAAGAACTCCATAGTCAAAATTTAATTATTACCCTTTAGAATTAAATGATTAAAAAAATAAAATCTTCTCACCCATTCAAACAGATTAAAATTTAGAACACTTATTTTAGAGAGAAAGCTGTACAATACTGTGTAGAGAGAAGAACATGTAAGTGGATTTAATGCCGTGGTGGACTTTCAAACTTTGATTGGGAGGAGGCATCAACTGGCGAAAATGACATGTTCCTTGGAACACGTGTTCCAAGGAACACGTCATTTTCGCCAGCTGGTGCTTCTTTCCAATCCAAGTTCAATGTTCCAAGGAACACGTCATTTTTGCCAGCTGGTGCTTCTTTCCAATCAAAGTTTGAACTTGGAACACGTCATTTTCACCAGCTGGTGCCTCTTCCCAGTCAAAGTTTGAAAGTCCAGCACGGCATTAAATCCACTTACACGTTCTTCTCTCTCCACTGTATACATAGCTTTCTCTCTAAAATAAGTGTTCTAAATGTAATTATTCTTTGCCCCAAAGGCAACAAGTCATTTTTGTCGGCTGGTGCCTCTTCCTAATCTAAGTTTGAAGGTCCATCACGGCATTAAATCCACTTACACCCACTTACACGCTCTTCTCTCTCCACTGTATACACAGCTTTCTCTCTAAAATAAGTTTTCTAAATTTCAATCTGTTTGAATGGGTGAGAAAATTTTATTTTTTTGATCATTTAATTCTAAACGGTAATAATTAAATGTTGACTATAGAGCTCTCGTTGATTAGTTCTAAGAAAGTTGTAGAATCAAATATCTCTTAGGACTAACCAACAAAAGCCCTATAGTCAAAATTTAATTATGATCCTTTAGAATTAAATGATCAGAAAAATAAAATCTTCTCACTCATTCAAACGAATTGAAATTTGAAATACTTAATTTTTCAACGTACAGTTTATATATTAAAAAATTAAGTGCTTCAAATTTCAATCCGTTTAAACTGATAGAAAGATTTTAGTTTTCTGATCATTTTATCCTAAATGGTCATAATTAAATTTTGACTCTAGGACTCTCGTTGATTAACCTTAAGAAAGTCGTACAACCAAATATCTTAGGACCAACCAATAAGAGTCCTAGAGTCAAATTTAATTATAACCCTTTAGAATTAAATGATTAGAAAAATAAAATCTTTCCACCCATTTAAACGGATTGAAATTCGGAATACTTAATTTATTTTTGTTAAATTTGGTTAAGTATTCCAATTTTCAATCCGCTTGAATGAGTAAAAAGATTTTATTTTTCTGATCATTTAATTCTGAATGGTCATAATTAAATTTTGACTATAGGGCTCTCGTTGATTAGTTCTAAGAGGTATTTGATTCTACAACTTTCTTAGGGCTAATAAATAAGAGCTCTATAGTCAAAATTTAATTATTACCCTTTAGAATTAAATGATCAAAAAAATAAAATTTTCTCATCTATTCAAATAGATTGAAATTTAGAATACTTATTTTAGAGAGAAAGCTATGTATACAGTGGAGAGAAAAGAACGTGTAAATGGATTTAATGCCATGGTGGACTTTCAAACTTTGATCGGGAAGAGGCACCAGCCGGCAAAAATGACATGTTGCCTTTGGGGCAAAGAATAATTTCTCGGAGAGGAGAGAGTGTGTGTCAGTTGAAAGAAAAAATAATAAAATAAACAATACACAGTGAACAGTGCCTAGGTATACTTTAGCGAGATCATGTGACAAAAGAAAAGGTACAGACAGAGGCTTGTAGTGGGTCAATATCGCTACCCGACTCTTTTTTGTTTTTTCTTAAGCAGTTGCGTAAAAACATACGCGATATCTTACCGGTACCAGCATTTGTAACATGCTGACCCAGCTAACCATGAATCATCTGTAATTAATTCGGCCTGAATACTTGGCCATGAAAAGGTATACTTTAGAAAGTATCATACATGTAGTAGTTGTTTTATAACATACTAAAGCGGCTATAGTAGTTAACCTGTGAGACTTGTCACGCCAAGCAAAAAAAAAAAAGTGAGACTTGTCACTCATTTCCCTCAAATCTTTGGTATTACAATAGCTATATATGTTAAAGTACGGTAAAAGTTTCAAAACAAGATGTACGTTTCAAATACCTCCGGTCAACGGTCATTTGAAAATAACTGAATTACCTCAAAAAAATGAAACCTATTTCAATTTCAGGAAATATTTTTAAAAGCCTGATTTATTGATTCTCAAGATGAAGAATCGAGTTGTAACCGAAGAGGTTCGATTGAGCCCTAATGCTTGGGATGTTATTTTTGTCGAGATAAATATGGTAGTGATTTTTGCACTCTTATTTTTATCAGTTGCACTCCTTTTTTTTTTTTTTACACATGAAATTATAATTTTACCATCTCATTAGTTTACCTTTTTCACACATTAAGGGGTAATATAAATGTATTCATATAAATAAAACCAAAAAAAAAAAGTATGAACAGTAAAAGGGGTGTGAAAATCAGTTCAGGATGAATTTAGGGAATTGATTTTCACATTGTCCTTCATCCAAATGCACTTCTTTTTGTTTTGTAATGATTTGAAATTACGAGTATATAATTACCCTTTTTATTTGTGAAGGAAAATATGTATGAAGCCTAATTTTATACTAATTTTCTACACAAATGAAGACAAAGAAAAATGGGCCTTCGAGTGTGAAAATCAATTTTATAAAAAATACGCATTCTCGGATAATCAACCATGTCCGTCTCACCCTATCTTTCTGCAATTCTAGTCACTTGAGTCCCAACTCTCCACTGCCAAAAACCCTTCTCCATTTGACCTCTGTTTCCCAAACCCTCTGCACAACCTCACCTAACAATGGCCACAATCTCCTCCATTCTGTCGCCCAATCTGCTCCAACCCCACCCCACGAAGCACCTCGCGACCCAACAACCACAGCCCTCGAAACTCTCTCTCCCAACCCTCAAATCCCATCCTCACCCTCAAATTTATACTCAATTCTCTGTTTTGCATCTGGGTTCGAACGCTAAAGGACTCAGAAGGGTTACAGCCGTCGCGGAAGAGACGACGTCGGTGACGGCGGAGGCGGAGCGGAGGTTGTACGTTGGGAACATACCGAGGAAGGGGACTCTAGGAGCACCGTATGTTATTTCTCGTAAATAAAAATCACCACTACACAATGTGGGTCAGTCATTAATTGCAACGGTTTCGAAGCCGCGGTCTCTACCGTTCAGCACCGCCGCCTCTGCCACACCCCCTACGAAAACCCCTCTCTCCTCCGACTGCGGTCTCAGAACCTCCTGCTCCTCTCAATCAAACCGCCCTGACACAAAGAACGCAGCTGTTTAAGGAGCGGAATCAAGTGCGAACATCTCTCCCGAGCTGTTCCCGCCATGGGTGCCTCCAGGTCTTGTTTCTTCATTTTTCTCTTTCCTCTTTCAATGGCGATCTCTGCTTCTTAGTTTGCCTCTGCTTCTGTTCAAGTTTGATGGATCTCGGTGATCAATTTCCAGTTTTACATTCTTCTTCTTTAGTTAAAAACCCTAAAAATGGGAAAAACTCTCAAAACCCTAACTCATCGTCCGCGATGAATGTACCGCCTGTGATCCCCTCTTCGTCTGATGCTGGGTTTCAACCACCTGTGTTTACTGAGATGGTTAATTCTTCGATTCCTAAACCTAAATTTCTCGATTTCCTTGAACTGGTTACGGTTCCTAGTACTGGAGAAACTTCAATGGCCAACCAACTTGAGGTCCTAAGTAAGGAAAATGCTATGTTACGAAAGGTTTTGGCTGAGAAATCTATGCCTACTCCTTCTTTAAGGGGTGCTTGGAAGGATAAAGTAGGCGAAAGCTTTGTGGGTCGGGTTAATCTGGAGTTTATTCCTCCACAGGTGATTAATGATCGAATTGTGGTATCTCCCCCTGCTGAGGTTGAGGAACAGGGGCTGGGTCGATGGAAGAATTGCCTGGTGGGTCATTTTCTGGATAAGAAAGTTCCATTTCAGATGGTGCGAAGTATTACAATGAAAATTTGGGACAAGTTTGGTATAACTGATGTCCTTGCAAATGATTCTGGCTTCTTCTTCTTTGTTTTCTCACATGATGGAGATCTGTTTAAAGTGTTAGAAGCTGGTCCCTGGCTTATTGGTGGCAAACTGCTAGTTCTTCAGAAGTGGCAACCTCATATGGCATTGATTAAGGAGCAGCTTCAAAGTGTCCCAATCTGGGTCCTTTTCTATAATGTTCCTTTTGAGTACTGGACTGCATGTGGTCTTAGCTATATTGCTAGTTCTGTTGGAAAACCTCTTTATTGTGATGAGGTGACTGTTAATTGCAAACGGATGAACTTTGCCAAAGTTTGTGTGGAGGTCAATTTAGACTCTTCTTTTCCTGAGTCTGTTGATCTTCGCTGTCCTAATGGTGATACTGTGATAGTGAATATTAAATATCCTTGGCACCCTCTTAAGTGCATGGGGTGTAGGATTTTTGGACATTCGGATGCTCATTGTCCTGCTAAGCCTAAGTCTTGTCCAGTGGTTGTTCCTCAAGTTGTTGGGACTTCTGTTCAAGCTGCATCTGGCGGGATGGTATCTTCTGATTTGGGTTTATGTTTTGGATCTCTTGGTGGTATCAAGCCTGGTGTTGCTACTAGTCCTGTTAAGGAGGGTAGCTCTGTGGTCTTGGGAAGTTCTCCTAGGTTTCCTAAGCTTGTTTCAGCTTCTAACTTTGTAAAGGTTTCAACTCATTCCCCTTCTAGGATTCTGATTTGTGATAATGCTGCTATAGAGACAGTGGTAAATCATTATACTAAGAACCCAGAATTGGTGCATTCCAACTCTGAGAAGCATACCTTGGTGGATTCTTTATTTCCTTCTGAGCTTGACTTGAAGGATATTGGTTTTGTTACCAGCCCTGTTGTGGATGATGCTCTTACTGGCAACAGATTTTCTCCTTTAGCTGTTAAGGAGACTGCAAAGGCTGGTGGATGCCTTGATCCTTTTGTTTCTTCATCAGCTGCTCTGTCCGAGGTGGTTGGTGAGCTGATTCCTGGAACTTCTGTTCTTTCTATGGGTAAAGTTGATGATCCCCCTGTGCTTCAAGTCGTGAAGGGCAGGAATAAGGGGAGAGGAGCAGGAAGAAAACCTAAACTTCCTCAATGACTAAAATTGGAGTTTGGAATATAAGGGGCCTCAATAACCCCTTAAAGCAAAAGTAGGTACTTTCCTTTATCAGAGTTAATTGTCTTTCTTTGTTTGGTATTGTTGAAGCAAAGATTAGGCTTGAAAATATGGCTTGTTCTACTGTTAGATGTTTTCCTACTGGTTGGCAGTTTGTTCATAATTTGGTTAGTCTTCCTGTGGCCCGTATTATTGTGGGTTGGGATCCTTCGTTGCTTTCTGTGTCTTTAATTTCTTGCTCTGATCAATTGATTACTTTGTCAGTAGAAGATCTTCCTGCACATAAGAGTTTTTTTGTTACTGTGGTTTATGGTCTGAATTTGGCTAGAGAAAGATTTAGTTTATGGAATGACCTGAGATCCTTGTTCCCCGTGATTGGTTCTTCTGCTTGGACTCTTCTGGGCGATTTTAATGTTGTTCGGAAGCCTTCTGAGAGGATGGTGGGTTTTGATATGGCTGCTGCTACTGATTTTAACAGTTGTTTGGAGGATCTTAATATGCAAGATATGTTTACTAAAGGGTACTGGTACACCTGGACCAATAAACAAGGGGGTGCTGGGTCTAATAAAAGTAGGCTTGACAGGGTCTTGGTGAATGATCACTGGTTGGACCTCTTTAGGGATGCTGAGGTGGTTGGCCATGCCCCTGGGGTATCAGATCACTGTGCCCTTGTTCTTTCTTTTGTGCATAAGCGTTTTAAAGCTGTTCCGTTTCGTTTTTATAATTTTTGGATGAACAATGGGGGTTTCAAGGATTTACTTGCTCTTTCTTGGAATACTGAAGTAGTTGGTAACCCTAAGGATAGGCTTAGTCTTAAACTTAAGGGTCTTAAGCCTTTGCTAAAGGCTTTCCATAAGGAACATTACAGTAACCTTAGTGGGAGGGTAATGAAGGCTAGAGAAAATTTGGCAAAGATTCAAGACTTGTGCTTTAAAATTCCTGCAGACCTCTTCTTGCATGACTTGGAGAGGGATTTGATTCAGCAGTTCCACTCTTTAAGCTATGCAGAGGAGTCTTATAAGAGGCAGAAATCTAGAGTAAACTGGTTAGCTTTGGGGGATAAAAATACAAAATTTTTCCACCAAAAGATGGCTGCTCATAGAATGAGAAATACCATTCTCGGTTTGGTAAATAGTGGAGGGATTAGATTGGAAGATCCTGCTGCAATTGAAGGTGAGATTCTTGGTTATTATCAAGGGCTGTTGGGGACAGAATTTACTCATAGAAGGGATGCCACTGCTGCCTTATCTGCTGCAATTCATTCCAAAGTGCCTCCGGAATTATATGAGGGGCTTAGTGGGTCTGTTTCTGAAATTGAAGTCTGCAATGCTTTAAAGTCTATTCACAGGGATAGAGCTCCTGGTCCGGATGGCTTTAATTCAGCTTTTTTCCTTGATAACTGGGATATTGTTAAGGATGATTTTCTTGCTGGAGTGTTGTCTTTTTTTGCTACTGGATCCATGCCCATAGGATGGAATTCTACTGCAGTAGTGTTGATTCCTAAGATTCCTGCTCCAAACTCCATTAAGGATTACAGACCTATAGCTTGTTGTAACACTATATACAAGTGCATAACCAAGATTTTGGCTAATAGAATGCAGGTTGTTCTTCCTCTTATAATTGGGCCTTCTCAATCAGCTTTCATTAAAGGAAGTTCTATTATGGACAATATATTACTCATGCAAGAACTTGTGAGAGGCTATCATCGGGATCAAGGGTTTCCAAGATGTGCTATTAAGCTGGATGTGATGAAGGCTTATGATAGTGTGGATTGGAAGTTCTTATTTGATGTTATGCAGATAATGGAGTTCCCGGTTCAATTCATTAGTTGGGTCAGAACTTGTGTTACTACCCCACGGTTCTCTGTTATTATAAATGGTGAATTGAAGGGGTTTTTCCCTGGGAAAAGGGGATTGCCACAAGGGGATCCTATATCCCCTTATCTGTTTTTACTCATTATGGAAGCTTTCTCTGCTTTGTTACAATTTAAGATCTCTCAAGGAGGTTTCTCCTTCCATCCTAAATGTGTGGCCATTTCTCTTTCTCACTTAGTATTTGCTGATGACATGTTCATAATTTGTGGGGCTGACTCTCCTACTTTTGCTACTATTGATGGTCTGTTAAAGGATTTCCACTCCTTCTCTGGGTTGCAGCCAAATTTTAACAAGAGTGCTTGTTTTTTTGCGGGGGTAAATGCTAATCTGAAAGAGGTTTTGAGATCAATCTTGGATATTCCTGAGGAAAGTTTCCCGTGAAGTATTTAGGGGTTCCTTTAATCTCTACAAAGTTAAGGCACTCTGATTGTGTGGTTCTTAAGGATCGAATGTTGAAAAGAATCCAATCTTGGTCTAATAAGTTGTTGTCTTTTGGGGGGAGAGCTCAGTTGATTAACTCTGTTCTTTTCAGTATCCAAGTTTATTGGTCTTCCATTTTCATTCTTCCTAAGAAAACTATGAAGGAAATTGAAAGTCTTCTTAGTGTTTTTCTTTGGAAAGGTTTGGAGTTGAAATCCTCGGGAGCTAAGGTTGCTTGGGCTGCTGTCTGTGTTCCTAAAAAGGAAGGAGGTTTGGGTTTTAAGAGGCTCATTGAATGGAATAAGGCTTCAATGTTAAGACACTTGTGGGCTATTTGTAAAAAGGAGGATATCCTGTGGGTAAAGTGGATTCATTCTTATGTAATAAAGAATCGATGTATTTGGTCTCTAGAGCTCCCTCAAGACTCGTCTTGGACTATGAGGAAGATCTTTGGTCTGCGTAGGGATGGTCAAAGATTTATTCAGTATAGGATTGGGAATGGTGGAAACACTTTCCTATGGTTGGATAATTGGCATTCCCTTGGTCCTTTGTATCTCAAATATGGGGATAGGGTGGCATTCAATTTAGGGAAATCCCTTAATGCTAAAGTGAGCTCTATAGTTCATAATGGGAGATGGAGATGGCCTCGGAGCAGGAATGTTGTGGTTAAAGAAATCATGGAGAATACTGCTCCTAATCTGGTTCCTCATGAAGATATAGAAGATTCAGTTATCTGGACTTTGTCTACTGCTGGTACCTATTCTACTAAGACAGCTTGGGAAGCCCTACGTTCCAAAGCCCCTGATGTTGGTTGGTGGCCCATGGTTTGGTATAAAAGACATGTTCCAAGGTGGTCTTTTATTTTATGGCTAGCTATTCTTGGGCGACTTTCTACTAAGGATAGGTTGCATAATTGGCGGATTATAAATGATAGTTACTGTGTGCTTTGCTGTGGCGGAGTGGAATCACATTCCCACTTGTTTTTCGATGCCCTTTCTCTTCTTTTGTTTGGTTACGGGTCAGAACTTGTTGTGGCCTTCCAGCCCATGCTTGGGATCTTAATTCTGAAGCTCAGTGGGGTTCTTTATATGGCAAGGGAGATTCTATGAGGGTCACCCTGTATAAACTATGTTTAGCAGCTTCTGTTTACTATCTTTGGAGGGAACGGAATGGTCGGATTTTTCTTCAAGTGGGTACTGACTCTACTGGAGTTGAGAAGTTAATTCTGGATGAGGTTAAGAGTTGTGCTAGTTCCTGGACACACGAGCTCAAATCCCCCGATAATCTCAGAGTTTGTTGCGAATGGAGATTTTCAGATTCAATTTTTTTGTAAATTTTGTTTTTCTTTGTTTTGGCTAGGCTGTTGCCTTTCTTGATGTATCCAGTTGGATTTGGCTGTTTTCTTTCTCAAGGTTTTCCTTGAGGTTATTTGCTTGGTCCCTTTTATAAAATTCTGCCTTTCTCCAAAAACATACCGAGGAAGCTCGGTAACGATGAGCTCCGCCAAATAGTCGAAGAGCACGGTGCTGTGGAGAAAGCCGATGTATCTCACTGATGTTTGTACTTTGAGACATTTGTTGGTCATTGTTACTGGTTTTTGTAATTGCATTTGGTACGGTAAAAGAGTTTTTTTTTAGAGGACCCAGTTGAGAGCAAGGGCTGAGAGAGTGCACAGAGCGAGGGTTGAGAGCAGGACCAAAGGGCCTATTGAATGTTTAGGTGACTAAGGATTGGCTTGGTTCGGATTGGTCTATAGTTTATGACTGAAACTTTTTGAGTTGGAATGAAATTTGTGGAGTTCTTTGTCTAATTGAAGCAAGAGATTTTGATGGTCCGGTATCCTGTCACTATCGAATTGGTTGAATCCATAATAGTCTATGCACTGATTTGGATGGCAGAGAATTTCACGGAACATTTTATGCTTCAAATGGGGACCATTCATATGACTCACAGATGCAAAAGACTAAGTACATCCCGCTGAAAAATGTGGAGAAAACAGCAATAAGGATTGTCTGGTTCGTCCCACTTTCGTATAAGCTGTTCAAGTTCTCCTTTTTCAGGTTCACATATTGAAAATAACCAACCATGGAACTTTTCTTTCTCTCAGTTTTGGTCATTCTTACCACTTGCTGCAATATGTCACTTCTGCTGTTATGACATCCCAGACCAGTGCCCAGCATTAGGATCTAACCATGAGTTGCTACACCCAAAGAGCACACGAGATTGTAGATGGTCATTTCAAGGACTCCTTGTTATTTTACAAAGCAGTGTTCTTTATCTTAACAAAGCACCTTCCATGTAGGCTTTATTACTGATTGAACGTTGCTGCCTCAGTGTTCGGTAAAGAAGAATGTTTTCCAATGTCCCTAATTTTCTATTGCTCCAAAAGGTCACTCTATACAAACAGAATTGTGTCAGGTTGTTCTTTATTTGATACAATGGTACCAATACGTCCTTCCCACGTCACTTGTCTGTATTGTTATCTTATATCTATTCAACTGCTACAAACTCAAAAATAGCAACACTCCAAATTTGAAGGGAAATTTAAAAATGGATATTGTTTAAATGTGCAATTAGAGTGACGATGTACAACTGGATTAGACAACTGAAGTCAAGAAACCACCTCATTTAAGCTGCCTTATACTCTTATAGCCTTATGTTAGTATGTTAATGAAGGGGTGTCTCTTGGGTTTCACCTTCTAATTGAGATAAATCTGAGGGAAAAATAAGGTGTGGACTTGCCCTCATGCTCAATGGGCACGGACAACTATTGACTTTTGGTAAATAGAACAATTTGCAGTTGGGGTTTACAACTTTTTCCTGAAATCTGTTCACAGGTCATGTATGATAAGTACTCTGGAAGGAGCCGTCGATTTGCGTTTGTCACGATGAAGACTGTTGAGGATGCAAATGCTGCTGTTGAAAAGCTAAACGGCACTGTAAGCCTTAATTGTATGGTCATTTTAGCAGCTTTTCAATATTTGAAGTTCATCCTCAGACGGATTGCTTAACTCCACCTTGTTTTTCATTACAGCAAATAGAAGGTCGTGAAATCAAAGTAAACGTGACAGAAAAACCTTTGTCATCACTGGATTTGCCAAGTCTCCAGACGGAAGAATCTCAATTCATTGACAGCCCCCACAAAGTTTATGTTGGCAATCTTGCAAAAACAGTAACAGAGATGCTCAAAAATTTCTTTGCTGAGAAGGGGAAGGTTCTCAGTGCAAGGCTATCTCGAGCTCCAGGTACCTCGAAATCCAGTGGGGTCAATTGACTCCTCTTGCCTCAATGTGCATTTGGAGCCGTCACTAAGGATTTTCACGAGTCACGGGGTTCCAACATCTACATCAATAAATTGTGCACACAGTAATTGTAGTTCACATTACCGAGGTGAGTATGATATATCTTGGTTACATAATATTCTTTCAAATTGTTTTGTGACTGTTTATTGTTTTGATTTTTATAAAATGCTATGTTGAATTTAAAAAATAATAATATAAGTATAAAATTGTGAGAATTGAGTTAAAAAAAATGCATGGGATTAATCTAAAAAGAAAAGTGGATGAAAGATTTTGGAGTAAAATCTGGGCGAAGAGCTCTGATGAGCTATGTGTAAATTGGCGCCTATGAAATTGGCCGGGTATCCCTTGGATTTGATATCATTTCCCTTGTTTTGCTGGGGTCACTCTATAGGCTACCAAATTACCGCCCAAGATGATAATGATGATAATACATGATGGATCTCTTTTGATTAAACAGTTTCGAGCTGAAAATTGTTGTTGAATTATGGATTTTATGATTGCATATATGTAATATGCGTTGTTGATGATTATGTGATTTTCAAGTTCAGAAACTTAGATTGATTGTTCAAAAATTTGAAATTATACCATGTTTTTATTATGTAATCTCTGTATATCGTATTTTTTACTGAAATGGTTTTGTGGCCACCCATTTGAGATCACCGCAAGTTAAGCTGGTTCTTTCCATGATGGTGATTTTTATTGACGTGACAGTAAGACATTAGATGTTCAGAATCAAATTGTTCTGTAGAGAGGTTTTGGTAATTGGAAGCTTGCGCAATAATTGATTCGGTAGTATCAAGAATTTTGGGAGCCGCGCGCAATTTTTGTAACTTAACATTGTTTGGAGAATATTTGTAATTAGCATGCACAATAGACAGCTCTGAATGTATTTTAATTAATTCATGCTTCCGCTTAAAATTTTAAATACATAGGAATGAATTTTTCAAATTTGGGAGTTTAAAAGATCTAGGGTGATTTCTTTTCACTGGCCGGTCATGACCCTCCGAGTTGGGTCATGACATAAAGTTTGTTTTTAAGACTCTCATAATCAAGTTCCTACTCTATAGAATCCCAAATAAAGAACATATACCTAATTATGAGAGTCTTAGGGACAAAATTTAATTATTTTCCTTTAAAATAAAATGATCAAAATAATAAGATCTTCGCTTTGGTTCAAACGGATTGAAGCCTTGTTCTCTTTGGTTTTCAGAAAGCATTTTTCAAAAAATACCCTAGATTCCTCCTATTTTCAACATTTCTCCCTTTATCTCTCTCTACTTATTACCTCTATTATTTTTCAAAAAAATTTCAAATCCAAACACAGCATTAATTTTTTTTGACTGTTTATATATTTAAAAATATGGTTAAAAGCTTAAGTGCTCCAATTTTTAATCCGTTTAAATCGGTGTGAAGATTTTAATATTTTAATCATATTATTCTAAGGTGTCATAGTTAAATTTTGCCTCTAAGGCTCTTATAATCAAGTTTTTGCTTCATAGGGTTCCATATAAAGGGAAGATACTTAATTATGAGAGCTCTAGAGACAAAATTTAATTAGGATCTTCGCACCAATTTAATTGAATTGAAAATCGAAACAATTGAATTTTTAATGATATTTTTAATATATAAATAGTCTATAAGAATTAAACTAAAGTTTGAGAAACGTGACTAAAGAGTGAGAGAAGAATTAAACTTGCTGAATGAGCCATGGTGACGTGGTGTTCATCAATGAGTTCGCCGCACAACCCTTGTACTCCCGCCGTGTACACGGCGGGGCCGTGTACGGTTTTATCTCAGCAAGCAGCTGTCCGGTAAACACATGAAGTGCGTGACAGAAGTCCATTTCTGGCCCACGGTACTGGCCTTGGCTGGCTGCAGCATTCGTCGTGTACGGTTTTATCTCAGCAAGCAGCTGTCGGATAAA
Organism: Rhododendron kiyosumense; assembly: GCA_019656275.1. NCBI lineage: Eukaryota > Viridiplantae > Streptophyta > Magnoliopsida > Ericales > Ericaceae > Rhododendron > Rhododendron kiyosumense. The sequence continues at coordinate 437,939 of BPLS01000657.1, forward strand.
CACATGAAGTGCGTGACAGAAGTCCATTTCTGGCCCACGGTACTGGCCTTGGCTGGCTGCAGCATTCGTCGT